>WBZZ01003921.1:0-27500 GCA_019918135.1 Paulinella micropora
CGCTCGTCACCCCATTTAAAAAACTGGGCTCTAGGAGTCAGCAACCACAAAAACATCATATGAACCATGGCATAAGATATATCCGGGGATGGGACTTGGTGCTATGCTGCTATGCTTAGTGGACAGATAAGATGGGGACGGGTATGAACAGCTAAGAAAATGAGCATGCCGATGAGACACCTAAGGCCGTACTTGAATAGACGATGTCCTATTTTCAGGGGTGCAGGGTTCTCAGAAGTGAAAGGGGTTTTGGCAGGCACTCTTCATATAATCTAACTCACCTAGGATGAGAAGTTCATATTTCCGTTGATGCAATAAAATCCCCTTTTCAGACTTTACTATCTGTATGTTTTTTAACTCCGTTGCTTTCCCCAAGATCTTACATCTGAACCCGTGCAGCATGAAATCCGTCGTCAACATGAAAGGAGAGTAGCTGGGTGGTTAGAGGGTTACTCCCGTGCTTAATAAAAGAAGCCCTATCTAAAGAGAACGTGATGAAAGCATGTTTTTCTATCATCTCTTTCGACATCAAGTCGCACCACAACCTTCCAGCTTCCGGATGGCCGTAAAGAGCTTTCTTCAGAAGCCACAGAAAGCCTTCTCTCTCGAAACCCGGGGGAGGTTTGACATAGATATCGTAAGGCATCTTTGCATGCAAATAAGCAGTGGTAAAGTCAATGAGCCAAAGGTCAATCCCAAAGCAGGCAGCATAGGCAATGATGAGGAGGATAGTGCGATGGTGTGCAGTGGGAGAATATGTACGTTTAGGGTCGTACTGCAAGCCCGCTTTCAGGAGGTCCCCTCTCAAAGTGATCCTAGCTTTATGGTATTCATCGGTCGTGCCTTGCTGTTTGACCGTGTCTAACCATTTCAGGGGGGTGATAGGAGTGCCTGATCTCTTCGTTTCGCTCTCTTTCTTCCATTCAAATGCTTTGAGTTCCTCTTGCTGTTTGACTTCTGTCTCCCTCGCCTGTCTTCTATCTTTCGGCTTTTGCACAACGGAAAATTCCGGGATTTGTTCCGTTAGCAGGCAATAATCCATCCTCTCTTCTTTCGCGCAGACCGAGATATGTTTATTTCTGGTTCTCCCGGGGATTACGTTTTCAAGGGAAATGTTTCCTTGTTCATGAGATCTCCACCCCGGGGGTTGCTTGTCTTTTTCAGCAGCTATCTTAACTCTCTCCCCCTCGGCATGACCGAACTCACTCGTGGCATTGGGGTCTGGGCGTGCCGGTTCCATAATAGCCTGCTGAGAATCTGATACAAGGGCTGGGGGTGTCGCTACTCCCCCTGAAACCTCGAACTTGAATATTTCAGAGTCTATTATTTTCTCTGTCACCCCATCGTCAAACTTAACGTTATGAGCAGGGAATCGTTTGGTTTTTAATTATTTTCCTGACTACGGGGGCAGACGGTTCAAGAGTAACTCCCTTTCGCATGGTGGTGTCCCACTTATTCCCATAGGTGGTTTAGCCCACTCTTCACCGAATGCCCGTGCAGGAATCTGGATGACCTTCCCGGACAATACGAGTTTAAGTTTGGATGTTCTCCCCCTCTTTCCCACTACCTTAGCACTCTCCCCCTGACCTATACTCCCTACACTCCTGGACGACGGTGTAGGAGGAATGAGTTGGGGATGGTTACTGAAATCGTGACTCGGGGTAGCAACATTTTCTCCATCGCTGTCGCTCCCAGTGACTTCCGAGTCATTTTCGCTATTCAGTTCTATCTGGGGTGCCAAAGGTGTAGTGGGGGCTTCCTGAGTACCTTCGCTATGTGTAGTTTCTGATACTCTAAAGCTAACTTTCTTCTCGGACGTGGGTGGAACATCAGGGGGTGTGGCCGATTCCCATTCGACCGAAAACGTATCCCCGTCTGCTGTTCCCTCAAGGCTTTTGGATGCCTCTCGTTTTCCCAATTTCCAGACATCAAACATAACATCCCGGACATTACCGTGTATTACCCGTGCGATGGGATCATAAACCCGATAATATCCGGTATTACGTTCGTATCCTAAGAAGATAACTTTCTTTCCCCTTTCGTCTTTCCCTCTCCGGGCCTTAACTTTCATCACAGCAGCGCAACCTGTGGGGCGAAGGTGATGCAAATAAGGTTTCCGGCGGTGAATGATCTCATAGGGGGGCTTACCCTTACAGTGCCCTTGGGCAATCGGGAGAAGGTTATTGATGTAAGTGGCGTTCTTCTCCATCTCCGTCCAGAACTTAGGAGGGAGGCCTGCGTCACTGAGCATAGCTCGAGCAGGTCCACCATTCGTTTGGTGGGACCTTTCTATCTTAGAAACTGCCTGTTTCTCGGCGGTAGGCGCCTCAATTAAAATAGGTTGGTTCACATCAACCCGCTCCTGAAAACAATCATACTGACCATACTCCTGATCACAAGTAATGAACTTAACCTTCCTATTTGTGTGTCTTTCAAAGAATGCAAGTGCCTTAGTGAAACACGGAAAAAATTCATTCTTGTGCCGTAAATAATAGTCGAGTTCGAAATTGGATGCGAGACATTTGACCGTAAACTTGTACTTCTTGCCGTCCCATGACATAATATTCCACCATCCTTGGGTATCCATAGATAGGTGAACCCCAGATGACGTTCTACTACATGATGGTTTTTGTGAAAGTGTGGTGTTCTTTTAATCTTATTGCCATAACCAACATTACGGGTCCCGCCGCGCTCGTCACCTTACGCTTGCTAAGAGCTCTAATGTCCATTGTGGTCGTAGCCAACGTCGCGTAGAGGAGCAGCGGCCCCACAGCCATGAACGCCCTTAAGGGCCTGATTACTGCAGTGGTTGTAGGGCTCAACATAGCCGAGATGTGCTTGGGTCAAGGACCGTTGCGCGTCGTGATGGGTCTGCTAGAGATTTCGATCACTTTGTTATTTCTGGTATGCGCGCTGCAGAAAGATGAGTACTGGCACGTACTCAGTATAATCTGCACAGTTACTGACTTGTACTACGCGGTAGGTTTGGTTTATTGAGCACAGTAACAACTTGCTGTCATCGAACCATTCGAGAGTGACCATGCCTAAAAAAAAAAGGCCTGTCTCGCGCAAAGAGAGATCATGGCTTTTTTTTCTTTTTTTTTCGCCCTCCCCCTCTTTCGTCGTTTCTTGTTTTTTTGTTTTCCTTCTCGTGTATCTTTTCTCTCGTCCCTCTTCCCCTCTTTTTTTGGGGGGGACCTTTTTAAGGGGGCGCAAAAAACCTGTAGCTTCTTCTATCTATCTATCTATCTACAGCGCAAAACTCCTCCCCCTCCCCCCCCCCCTCTCTCTCTCTCTGTTTCTCTCTCGCCTCTTGGCCGCTCGTGAATCTCTCGGAGAAAGCCAGGGGGGGGGGGGGGGGGCGGCCAGGCGCCAAGAAAAAGAAAAGGGCGTTCTTTTACGACCGGCCGCGCGGGCGGGGGTGTGTGTGTGGAGTATTTGGGGGTAAAATAGTAGTTGGGGCGTCGTGGTCTTAATTTTAAACATACCACGAACATGCGAGGGTCGGGGCATGTCTGCGCGAAGTCTTCCATGAAGGGGTCCGTGTATGGAAACGGCGGGCTGATGTCGGTCTGAAGCGCCAGAGGTGCAGGCAGCCTCAGTTGTTTGGAGTCTGGAGAATGCCCCAGATTTGGTTGTCACGCTTGACTTTGCGTGTTGCCCAAATTCTGAGTTGAGCCAGTGCCAGGCTGAGCGAGCATATTGAATTGGCGGCAACTCCGAGATTTATGGTCGAGAAGTCGTCGTCTTGAAAGTGCGGCTCGGTGATCGGAAGAGGCAAGGTGGCTAGGTAACAGAGGAGAGGTTGCTTTTGGGCAATCCGCAAAGTTCACACTTTCCTTGTTCCGAGGATGTTGCGAACGTCGCGTCGTTGAGTGAGGAGGAGAAGTCGTAAATGTCTGGGTTGTAGTCGGCGTTGATGGCAAGCTGCTTGACGACGAACCGCTTGACGAGGATCCGCTTGACGAAGTCGAGGAGGGGCCTTGTCCGCCGCCTTTGAATCGTCATCGTCGTGATGCTTCTTGTTCTCACTGGGCTTGCAGCCAAAAAAGTGCTGTGGTCGAACAGGGTAGGCACGAGTTACCTGTGGCAACGGTGCGGCCGGTGCGTCAGAACCAGTGGCCGCTGGTGGATGAGCCAGGGTTGATGGAGGTTGAATTGAGGCCAACGGTGGCTGTGCTGGGGCCGGTGGTACCGACGCTGGAGCCGGTGGAGGCTGGCAGGGGCTTTTGTTCCTGACGATGAACTCGAGCTCGAGCTAGATGACGAACTGGATGAGGAACTTGAACTTGACGAAGAGTCAGGTTGATCATCGTACTTCTCAGGGGAATACACTATCTCGTACGGGTGCGATGACGATGCTTGGACGTCGAATCCAGCGTGGATATTGTAGGTGTGAGGATATCCGATTCGATGGTGTTTCCGTGTCTCTCCTGGAGAGAGTGTAAATACATGGGAGGTCTCAGGTTCTGGGATAAGCAATCGCTCGTATACGAGGTCTCGGGTACTCATTTGTAGCCTGTTATAAATAGGGTCGAGCCTTTCCTCTGTCCTGAACTCCTTGAGGTTGATCCACCGGTGTTCGAGGTGGCCTTCGTGTTGAAGGGTGTTATACTTAACGCCTATGCGCCAAACGTTGAAGTGTCGTTGAGCGTGGCGTGACGGTAGCATACGGATAAGTGGGGCTCCGTATGGGTAGCCACGGAGACGTTTGTCTCGGGAGTACGGGTTAATGATATCCGTCGAACATGGGACAGTATGGGGTGGGTGGTGTACCACATGAATTTCCTTGCTTGAACGTCTTCCGGTTTCGCTGGCGATGGTCATAAGAAACCACTGGGCTAAATGCCACGGGACGTTTTCATAACGTATCCAACGGAATTCGCATGAGAAAGAATCCCTAATTCTCGGTGTGTCCGGGTGTGCCTTCCAGTTGGGTGCTTGTTGAAGGTAGTCGCGGGTAGCGGCGTCGTCGATCGAAACTATTCCGACGAACTTCGTTACACACACCGCTTGTCCCATATAGTGGTTAGGGTTAAAGAATGAACCCAGAAACAGTTCGTCTCCTCTGTCCGTGTAGTAGACCGTGATGTTACAATCGTCGAAGTAGGTGAGCGGCAAGTCGACAATGCAATCGTAGGATCGCTCATGTACTGCACGTAGTTCTGGCACGATGTTTCCGCGATCGTGGTCGTAGTAGGTGTCATTTGCGACGATTTTGAGCCATATCGGGTCGTTACACGGAAGGCGATGAAAGTAATGCTGTAGAGCAAAGCAGCGTTCTCGAGTTGGGAGTCGAAAGACACGGCGTTTGTATAATGATGTCGAAAGCGGCAGCGGATGAAATCGTAGATGCTTAACTTCGATTTGCTCCATACTGCACCACGGGAATAGGAGTTCTCCTCGAAGGACGGCTGCTAAGGGTGATGCGCGTGGGTTTGCTCCCACAAGTAGGCCGAGGTACGAAGATCGATATCCCCATGGGCGGTAAATATGGTCCAAGGACATTCCTGCTTCGAAGTACGGGACATCGCCAGTAGGTTCGGTGTTAGGTCCAACTAGAGAGGATGCAATAAGTTGAGCAGTGTTTCTACCGTTTTGCGGGCCGAAGTGAAATATGATAGCAGTGTGTTTGCTTTCGTAAAACCGTGACATCATGGTGGAACCTTCCGGGATCTGAAAGATGTCTTCAAGTGCGGCTTTCGTAGACGCATTGCTGCCGCGACGGGTCACCAAGGGGGCCGATGTAGTGTCTGCACGGACCAGGCACATGGCTTCGGTGTTGATGACTGCGAGGGGGCGTCTGGTGCCCGAACGAAGAGCTAGGCCATGTGTGAAGTCTCAAAGGTCTCCGGATCTATCTCGTGTGCGTTGTTACGAGGGGGCCAGTAACGCTGCATCAAGATGGTAGGGCGATCGCGGTGGAAGCCTTGGATGGCTTCAGAGAACTCTGTTGAGTATTCATTGTCCCAGTTGGTTTTTCCATACTATTGTCGCGGTTCTGTGTGCGCGTATATTCTGCTTACACTGGTATGTGGTAACTTAGCATCCCGCGGGAGGAAAGTCCTTACCAAAAGTGGCCTATCGGCGAAGTGGTTGTAATCCGCCGAAGGGAGAAGCCAGTCTTCAGTCACTTGAAAGGTAGGCGGGCTACTCAGGGGTTGGAAACGGAAGACTCCGTGATTGAGCGATTGTATCTTAGGGTAGTAGCGTTCCACTCTTAGGTGTTGCATGTGCACCATTGTAGAGTCTGGCCATAGGCCTTGGTTGAGCGTAAAGTGCTTTGGGATCCAGTATCCCAGATGACGGCAATGCGGGTGAGTGCCTAGAATCATGGTCATGGCCGCTGTCGGGAAAAACGTAGCGAAAATGTCTCGAACAATGTAGAGTTCCTTGTCCATGCCTGGGGAGCCGTTGGTGCCATAGGCTTTTTGAATTTCCAATTGGTGGGCTGGCATGTCCGTAAAGTTGGAGAATCCCGACCAAGGGTGGCTCGATTTCGTAGGGCTGATCCGGACATAACCCTCAGCTGGAGGGGAAAGAGGTGGAGGTGGTATCGGCGTCATTGCTTCTCTCTGTGCCAGCTGGTTTCGTGGCCCCACCTTGTCGCGGTCTTCGGCGGTGGGAGTGCGAGTCCTGTATAGTCCAAGTTGGCTTAGCGAGTATGTGACTTGAGGGCCTCCTTGGACCGGGGAGTGGGTCGCCCAGGATAGGGCTCGCACCCTAGCTGGGCTTGCTGCAGGTACCGACGACGAGCTGGACGAGGAGGACGAACTACTAGAAGATGTTGCAGATGCCTGCGCTTGGGCTGGCGTTGCGGCTGTATTTGTCACAGAGGTCGATGAAGAACTGGACGCAGCTGTCGAACGACCAGGAGATGCGCGGGCTGCCCTCCGGCGGGCGCTGGTATGTGCTCTCGTAGATGCTTTACTCAACCCGGCGACTGGACTGGTAGTCGGTTGGGTGAGCCGAGGTGGCGAAGGCGAAACTGGCGGAACTTGAGAGCAAGGAGAAGAGGGTACCGGTGATGTTGAGCGTTCGCGTTTGCTTGAAGAGCGCCGCCTACTCTGTTGATAGTTGTGACTAGATGTTAGAGGAACAACTGGAGCTTGTAACGATGGAGGGTTAGTCAGCGCATTCTGGAACGATTGCGGTGTGCCAGGTGCAGGGGCCGATGGTTGGCCAAGGACCGATGCAGCGAATGTGGTAGGTGAAGACGCTGTCGATGATGAGGATGAAGCCTGTATCAACGATGGCGATGACGATGACGATGAAGATGATGATGAAGATGATGATGAAGATGATCCGAAAGAGAGAGATCGCACAGTCGGACTGCGTCTCGGGTCGGCCCGCTGAGTATGTCGGATAAGCGACCAAGCACGGGCATCGTTATAATAATCCTCATGTGTGATCAGATCAGAGGATGGCTTGTGTTTCTTGGAGGCACTGGATTTGATTTCTTCTTCTTCTTCTTCTTCTTCTTCTTCTTCTTCTTCTTCTTCTTCTTCTTCTTCTTCTTCTTCTTCTTCTTCTTCTTCTTCCTCTTCGTCTTCTTCCTCTTCGTCTTCGTCGTGATCTGTCAGTACCCTCCCATCGCATGGTCTCTTCTTTTCGACTATGAACAGGTTGACTGTGCGAACGTAGAGGTGGGCTTGCGAAGTTGACAAAAAATCGTAGGAATCCGAAGGTTGTGTAACACGGAGCTTGAAGATAATCTCGGAGGTCGGGTAAGAAGTCATTTCAGCCTGAGTCTCCGGGCAGAAGTCATAGCTGATGGTTGCTAGTTGACGGTCGCCCACCTGAAGTGGCTCATCGAAGAGATGAAATTCCGTCTCGTAGACGATCTGTCTTGCTGTGGGCTTCAAAGGGATGTAGTCCGTTGGCTTGATCCTCTGTGCCTCGTCGATGGACAAGTTGATCTGTGCGGTCACCTCGTTGGCGAAGAGTAGATCCACGCGATCGGGCAGGTGAGCCGACACATAAACGGTAATTGCATGAAGCGGCGACGTTGGGCCAGCGGAAACAAAGACTTCGATGCCGTCGGTGAGGACTGCGTCGATGCCGACGGATGAGCGTGCTGCCACAGGCGGCAGCTGCCGGATCGTAAAGCAGTGTTGTAGAACCCACGATAAGCGAGCGACGGCTTTACAGTTGCAGGCTGAATCCAAAGTGCATGTAGTCTTGCCGATAAATGGGCGGTTGAGAGGATGTTTGGCGACCCAAACACATCCAGTGACAACTGTTAGGGCTGTCGCGATCCGTAGAGGCGAGGACGTTGATACCACCGGAGGAGGCGCACGGGACCGGGTAGTCATGTGGAAGGAGCGCGGAGTGTTGCGAGCGGCGGCCGCGGATGGCTTCCCTTCGCTTCGACGACGCTGTTGGCGTAGTTTGCACTCTTCGAACGAATGTTTGGGGAGCTGGCCCTTCTTCAAGAAGTTGTTGTGCTCCTTGCAGTAGGTGCATGGTAGGCCCGTAAAAAGTTTTCGATCGATCCGGCCCGACGAGGTACCCGGTGGGTCGGTCTTCAAGAGCTTGACCTGGCGAGTCGACGTCTGTAAGGGAGCAGTCTGAGTCATTGCCATAGCGTCCGCCTTACGTTTCTGCCAAGCTGAGCGGTTAGTGTTGGTAATCGCTTCAGTAGTCGTTACTTGCCGGAGCTGCTGACGTCTTGGACGAACAGAGACCCGTCTGTACGTAGATGTGTCTTTGATGTCGGTGCGGACCGGAGTCTCCATCCCCAGGCGGTATTCATCCATGCTATTTGGGTCGAGGGTCCTGGCCCAAGGGAGGAGGTCATCCAGATTGCGTGGCCAGCCGACGCCGTTGGTGAGTAGGACTTGGTCCGAATGCTGATTCCATCGGTCGCGTTCCATCGGGTGAGCATACTGCCCAAGTCCTCAATCTGGTTTCCGTCGCAGATGCTTACGCCGGCTGCATGGGTGGTCTCGTAAAACGTAATGCACCGATGGATATACGCCAAGAGTTGTTCTTTCTGAAAACGTCGTAGTTCGAGAGTTTGGAGAGCTGACTTGTATAAGTCGGGTTTGTCCAGACAGCCATGGATAAGGTCGCGAATAAATAGCAGCAGCCAGATGAGGGACAGCGAACTCCAAACTTGCTGGATTGAGTCAGTGAGGCGGACGAAGCGGTAGCAACAGGCGTCCATGATGGTGACCGTAACTCTGTCTCCCCACTCGTTAAAATTACTGATGGCGTGCATAATTGCCAGTTGCATTGGCGTGTTGGCGATGTGATAGTTGACTGCTAATCCGCGTGCGAAAACAGTTCGATCAGACGTCGGTGTTCGAAGTGTCGGCGTGACTGCAGATGTCAGGGCTGAGGGCAGTATCGGCGTTGGCGAAGTCAGCGTAGCTGTTCCAGGAGTCGAAGACGTCGAAGGGTGGCTCGAACGAGTCGTAGTCGCAGATGAACGTCCGGTGGACTGCAGAGTTGTCGGACCAGTCTGGAGTGACCTTGTCAATCCGACAGTGGGAGTGGTGACTGAGTAGTAGTTGTGAAAAGCTTCTACGGGGATGACGTGGCCAATGTCGTGCCAGAGCTTTTCTGCGGCTGCCAACGATCCAGTAGGTCCCAGGTACTGGGCGTAGACCTCAGCGTCTGTCCAATCTGGGTTACAAAGGAGGTCTACGCTTGCTTGAGGGGCAAAGGGGACCTGTAGTAGCCAGGTAGCCTTATCCGTATGAATTTCCCGAAGAATGTCTCGTGCATCATCAACGTAGCTGGTCAGTAAATCGTAAATAAACTGCACGTGGAAGGTCAGTATGGAGGCGAGCAGTCTTGTCAGCCTTGACTTCTTCCTGAAACCTCTTGCCTGCACGTAGGGTGTCTGTACGGGAGCCCAAGATAGGATATAAGTCCAGACAACGTTGTTTGTGCTCGTTGTATTTTGATGCTGGGTCGCCTTGTCGCGACTGGTTCCACATGTAGACGTACCAGGAGAATGCCAGAACGCAGAGAAGTAGCTGAAGAGGGCGAGGTGCAGTGGAAGAGGTGTTCTCCACTCTGTAGGTAGGGGGTGACCCTAAAACGACAAAACCAAACACATACTGTGTTGGTTGACTGCATAGTGTGTATAAGGGCAGAGGAGGGACACAAAAATGCAACTGCAGGTGAACGGTCTGTCGAGACATATGTGTTTTTGGTTACCACTGTCCTAATACGTTGTTGTATAGCCACTCCTGAAAGAGAGGGTCTTTCCAAATCGATCTGTGCACAGAACACACCAACTCTGTGTGTGTAGTTTTCTCTTGAATGGAAAAAAATTCGAATTGTGAGTTTGTATAAAAAAATTCGAATTGTGAGTTTGTATACAACTCTTCAAGTAGGCAGATACAACGAACTCTTAATATGAACACTATGGCTGCTTTGAGTCCTGACTCTGAGTGAGCAGGTGAAATACAAGTAAATACTAGAGGGGTCACTTCGTTTATTTACATAATTTCGAACTCATTGCAGGCTTGGGTGCAACGTACGATCATGTGTAGAACGTAAATTGTGATGTCTCCCTTTCTCAAACGGATTGTGTCGCGAGTCTTTGAGTAAACAGTCATAAACGGATAGTTGTCGGGTTGTTGGACTTGAAAATTCCCAAATTGATTTGGGAAGCATCCAGGCGAAAATGACTGGGAACGGAAAAGTATTGTGTTCTTCTGTGTATTTCCTTGTCCTAAAATTTACCGTAAAACGTGTTTCACTGGAAATAGGGGAAAATGGTAATACGGATGGGGAAAATGGCAATAACTAAAAAGGACTTTGAACTGATCCTTTGAAATTATTTCTGAACGAAATCGAAAACTAGTTAGTGAAGTCGAAACGTCGTGCAGAGGAGATCTAATGAACCAGTCAAAAAGAGTGTCTTATCAACGGTAAAGGTTTTTGCCAGTCTTAAAGGTGCTCAGTCTGATATAATAATAATAATAATAATAATAATAATAATAATAATAATAATAATAATAATAATAATAGTGCTTCTCTGTCAATGGCTGATGCATTTCTGCACATGCGCCTCCATCGTCTCACCCGTGAGGGGAGTACGAAGAATTGACGATAAGCTCTAATGACACCCCCGCAAGGGCAGTTCCAACACTTCCAGACGGGCCGGTATGTTCAATGAAAATACTGGTCCAGACGGATCGTTACGTTCAATGAAAATACTGGTGGCACCGACGGGAATCGAACTGGCGACAGGGCCCAGATGGTAGAACTTGACCACTGGGCTATTACGGTGTCCACAATAATAATAATAATAATAATAATAATAATAATAATAATAATAATAATAATAATGTATCTCCTGCCAATTGCTGAGCCAAAAGGCCATGTGCATCCAGTCCTCCATTCCATAAGGAAAGTCTCCACACCAATCGGTGGAATAAAGGAAGTGATGGCATAGAACATTACTCTAGGAGCTTTATACCAATCAGCACATTGAAAAGGACCAATGGCCTATGTACTCCCTAATAATAATAATAATAACAATAATAATAATAATAATAATAATAATAATAATAATAATAATAATAATAATAATAATAATAATAATAATAATAATAATAATAATAATAATAATAATAATAATAATAATAATAATAATAATAATAATAATAATAATAATAATAATAATAATAATAATAATAATAATAATAATAATAATAATAATAATAATAATAATAATAATAATAATAATAATAATAATAATAGTGTATCTCCTGCCAATTGCTGAGCCAAAAGGCCATGTGCATCCAATCCTCCATTCCATAAGGAAAGTCTCCACACCAATCGGTGGAATAAAGGAAGTGACTGCAAAGAACATTACTCTAGGAGCTTTATACCAATCAGCCCATGGAAAGGACCGTTGGCCTATGTACTCCCTAAATAATAATAATAATAACAATAATAATAATAATAATAATATTAGTGCTTCTCTGTTAATGGCTGATGCAAATCTGCACATGCGCCTCCATCGTCTCACCCGTGAGGGGAGTACGAAGAATTGACGATATGCTCTACTGACACCCCCGCAAGGGCAGTTCCAACACTTCCAGACGGGCCGGTATGTTCAATGAAAATACTGGTGGCACCGACGGGAATCGAACTGGCGACAGGGCCCAGATGGTAAAACTTGACCACTGGGCTATCACGGTGTCAATAATAATAATAATAATAATAATAATAATAATAATAATAATAATAATAATAATAATAATAATAATAATAATAATAATAATAATAATAATAATAATAATAATAATAATAATAATAATAATAATAATAATAATAATAATAATAATAATAATAATAATAATAATAATAATAATAATAATAATAATAATAATAATAATAATAATAATAATAATAGTGCTTCTCTGTCAATGGCTGATGCATTTCTGCACATGCGCCTCCATCGTCTCACCCGTGAGGGGAGTACGAAGAATTGACGATAAGCTCTAATGACACCCCCGCAAGGGCAGTTCCAACGCTTCCAGACGGGCCGGTATGTTCAATGAAAATACTGGTCCAGAAATAGACCGGTATGTTCAATGAAAATACTGGTGGCACCGACGAAAATCGAACTGGCGACAGGGCCCAGATGGTAGAACTTGACCACTGGGCTATCACGGTGTCCATAATAATAATAATAATAATAATAATAATAATAATAATAATAATAATAATAATAATAATAATAATAATAATAATAATAATAATAATAATAATAATAATAATAATAATAATAATAATAATAATAATAATAATAATTATAATAATAATAATAATAATAATAATAATAATAATAATAATAATAATAATAATAATAGTGCCTCTCTGTCAATTGCTGATGCATTTCTGCACATGCGCCTCCATCGTCTCACCCGTGAGGGGAGTACGAAGAATTGACGATAAGCTCTAATGACACCCCCGCAATGGCAGTTCCAACGTTTCCAGACGGGCCAGTATGTTCAATGAAAATACTGGTCCAGAAATAGACCGGTATGTTCAATGAAAATACTGGTGGCACCGACGGGAATCGAACTGGCGACAGGGCTCATATGGTAGAACTTGACCACTGGGCTATCGCGGTGTCCATAATAATAATAATAATAATAATAATAATAATAATAATAATAATAATAATAATAATAATAATAATAATAATAATAATAATAATAATAATAATAATAATAATAATAATAATAATAATAATAATAATAATAATAATAATAATAATAATAATAATAATAATAATAATAATAATAATAATAATAATAATAATAATAATAATAATAATAATAATAATAATAATAATAATAATAATAATAATAATAATAATAGTGCTTCTCTGTCAATGGCTGATGCATTTCTGCACATGCGCCTCCATCGTCTCACCCGTGAGGGGAGTACGAAGAATTGACGATAAGCTCTAATGACACCCCCGCAAGGGCAGTTCCAACACTTCCAGACGGGCCGGTATGTTCAATGAAAATACTGGTCCAGAAATAGACAGGTATGTTCAATGAAAATACTGGTGGCACCGACGGGAATCGAACTGGCGACAGGGCCCAGATGGTAGAACTTGACCACTGGGCTATCACAGTGTATAAAATAATAATAATAATAACAATAATAACAATAATAATAATAATAATAATAATAATAATAATAATAATAATAATAATAATAATAATACTATATCTGAGGCGTACTGATGCAGCTAATGGCATATCCTCAACGGACATAAGCTTCCAATACCCTTGTTCGAGGTACTCCACCCCCCCGTGTCAGTCTCTCGCCTGATGATCGGGGCCACCGATGGAGCTCCTGAGGGCAAGACTGCACTAAGCCGAGGTTATTCCGAAGTCCCAGCAACCTCTTGCAAGACGTCACCGAATGTGCAAGTGCATACACCAAGCGCGGTTGCTAGAGCTGCCTCGAAACCCCACCCATAACAATTTGGTGTCTGCTGGGTCCTGGGCTATCAACCAGCATATGCGGAGTTTAAGATCTTTTACGCGCGCAACGACCCTCCTCCCCTACCACCAAAGGGTTATGAGTTGGCGTCACAGTTTAACGCCTTGAGGCCATTGGGCTGAATAATAATAATAATAATAATAATAATAATAATAATAATAATAATAATAATAATAATAATAATAATAATAATAATAATAATAATAATAATAATAATAATAATAATAATAATAATAGTGCTTCTCTGTCAATGGCTGATGCAAATCTGCACATGCGCCTCCATCGTCTCACCCGTGAGGGGAGTACGAAGAATTGACGATAAGCTCTAATGACACCCCCGCAAGGGCAGTTCCAACGCTTCCAGACGGGCCGGTATGTTCAATGAAAATACTGGTCCAGAAATAGACCGGTATGTTCAATGAAAATACTGGTGGCACCGACGGGAATCGAACTGGCGACAGGGCTCATATGGTAGAACTTGACCACTGGGCTATCGCGGTGTCCATAATAATAATAATAATAATAATAATAATAATAATAATAATAATAATAATAATAATAATAATAATAATAATAATAATAATAATAATAATAATAATAATAATAAATAATAATAATAATAATAATAATAATAATAATAATAATAATAATAATAATAATAATAATAATAATAAATAATAATAATAATAATAATAATAATAATAATAATAATAATAATAATAAAATAATAATAATAATAATAATAATAATAATAATAATAATAATAATAATAATAATAATAGTGCTTCTCTGTCAATGGCTGATGCATTTCTGCACATGCGCCTCCATCGTCTCACCCGTGAGGGGAGTACGAAGAATTGACGATAAGCTCTAATGACACCCCCGCAAGGGCAGTTCCAACACTTCCAGACGGGCCGGTATGTTCAATGAAAATACTGGTCCAGAAATAGACAGGTATGTTCAATGAAAATACTGGTGGCACCGACGGGAATCGAACTGGCGACAGGGCCCAGATGGTAGAACTTGACCACTGGGCTATCACGGTGTCCAAATAATAATAATAATAATAATAATAATAATAATAATAATAATAATAATAATAATAATAATAATAATAATAATAATAATAATAATAATAATAATAATAATAATAATAATAATAATAATAATAATAATAATAATAATAATAATAATAATAATAAATAAAAAACCAGAATTCTTTTGAATTAAGCTATTCTTTTTTCTATCGTGTATTTCTCATTAAACCTTGCTTACTGTATTTAAAAAAATCGTCTTTAATCTTTTGTTCTTCTTTGTTTCTTCTTTTTCCAGACTACCCGCACTAAAATCATAGTCTGACCGGCCAGAGACAACATTTTTCCTGACAATTTTTTGCAAAGACAAAGAACAGCACACCACAGTATACAAACAAAATTGGCAAAAGCGCAGGACAAAGTGGCAGAGAATAGAGTTTTCCCGATGCGGATGCGTCAGAAGTTTCTTGGGATTTTTTCCAAGAAATCATGCCCTTTTCCTTTCCCTTGCAATGCGCACAACAAAAGTTTGAAGCATCGACAATATGGATCAGGTGGAAATGGAGCCAGAGGCGTCGGAAGCATTCACGTCTGCTTTTGCTTTTCTGAAGCGGAAGAGATGTCCTATCTTTGGCACTGTGCTTGTATGCATCGCAATAGCATTGCTGGGTATTTATGCTTGGGACCTCAATAATGTTGAGAAATACCAGGACGCTACGCTCTATACCAGTTCTTTCCGATTTAGCGCGTCCGTGGAATCGAAGTCTTCATTCAACTCCACTTGGAACGTGGCTGCTTGTCAAGCAATTTTGGAAGGATACAACTTCGACCCAGCAAGCATAAAAATAGCTTCGGTTGTGTCGAAAGCTCAGGCTAATAGTTCTGCCTCAGGTCAGAAGGACCAATTACCAATAAAGAGAAAGAAAGGAAGGAACAAAGAAAGAGAAAGAAAGGAAGGAACAAAGAAAGGAAGAAACAAAGAAAAGGAAGGAACAAAGAAAGAAAGAAAGGAAGAAAGAAAGAAAGAAAGAAAGAAAGGAAGAAAGAAAGGAGAAGAACAAGAAAGAGAAGAAGAAGAAGAAGAAAAAAAGAAGAGGAGGAGAAGAAGAAGAAGAAAAAAAGAAAAAAGAGGAGAAGAAAAAAAAGAAGAGAAGAAGAAGAGGAAGAAGAAAAAAAGAGGAGGAGAAGAAGAAGAAGAAGGAGGAGGAAGAAGAAAGAAGGAAGAAAAAGGAGGAAGAAGGAAGAAAAAGGAGGAAGAAGGAAGAACAAGAAGGAAGAGGAAGAAGGAAGAAGAAGGAGGAAGAAGAAGAAGGATGAAGAAGGAGGAAGAAGGAGAAAGAAGAAAGAGGAGGGAGGGGGGAGGAGGGAGGAGGAGAAGAAGAAGTTGAAATCGTGATAAGGAGTACTAACGTTTCCTTAATTTGATGCAGCTCAGGGCTCATGCGATTTCAAGCTTAATGTTACGAACGTCAACGATATTGCAAAGGTATTTCTGCATCAACGTAGCTGGCTCGCCTGTTTACGCATGCGCCTTCACATCCACATGTCTACATTTTTTCTACTAATTGTTGCGTACTGTGTACAAACCTTTTCTGTTGCGTGCAAGGTGGCATCTGTGTCTTCAGTGCGGGCAAGGCTCCAGACCTACTTGGCCTCGCACCCATTCTTGTTCGGCCCAAACACCACCATTATCAAGTCGTCAGTTGTCAACCGCACCAACCTTCAAGGTGTTTCCACAGGGGATATCTTTAACTGGACGCAAGCTGACTATGAGAAGTACAATCTGACAGCCGCCGATGCCAACGTGATCATCCTCAAGCAGCCGAAGCTTAAGTTCACCGCCAAGAAAGCGTGGCTGTCGCTGTATATCTTGACGTTCATGATCATCAGTATGGTGTTGGAGGGTGGATTGGAGCCAGACATTGCTATGATGGGCTGCCTGGCCCTACTTTGCGGGATCGGCATAATCTCGTCTAAGGAGCTGTTGTCTGGGTTCTCCAACGAAGGCATCGCTACAGTGGGAACTCTTTTCGTGGTTGCACACGCGATGGCAAGAAGTGGACTTGTAGACCTCTTAGGTATGAGAGGAGAGGGAGAAAGAGAGCGAGAGAGAGAGATAGATAGATAGATAGATAGATAGATATCTATCTATCTATCTATCTATCTATCTATCTATCTATCTAATCTATCTATCTAATATATCTATATCTAATCTATCTATCTAATCTATCTATCTAATCTATCTATCTAATCTATCTATCTAATCTATCTATCTATCTATCTATCTATCTATCTATCTATCTAATCTATCTAATCTATCTATCTAATCTATCTAATCTATCTATCTAATCTATCTATCTAATCTATCTAATCTATCTATCTAATCTATCTAATCTAATCTATCTAATCTAATCTAATCTATCTAATCTAATCTATCTAATCTAATCTATCTAATCTAATCTATCTAATCTAATCTATCTAATCTATCTAATCTATCTAATCTATCTATCTAATCTATCTATCTAATCTATCTATCTAATCTATCTGATCTAATCTATCTAATCTATCTAATCTATCTAATCTATCTAATCTATCTATCTATCTAATCTATCTATCTATCTAATCTATCTAATCTATCTATCTAATCTATCTATCTAATCTATCTATCTAATCTATCTATCTAATCTAATCTATCTAATCTATCTATCTAATCTAATCTATCTAATCTAGATATCTAATCTAATCGATCTAATCTAGATATCTATCGATCGATCTATCTTTGTATCTATCGATCTATCTATCTATCTATCTATCTATCTATCTATCTATCTATCTATCTATCTATCTATCTATCTATCTATCTATCTATCTATCTATCTATCTATCTATCTATCTATGCATCTACCTGTCTATCTCTCTATGCATCTAGCTGTCTATCCCTTATGGCTTTAACAGCTATGCCACGCCCATAGATTAAACATAGAACATATCTAATCTATCTATCTATCTAATCTATCTATCTATCTATCTATCTATCTATCTATCTATCTAATCTATCTATCTATCTATCTATCTATCTATCTATCTATCTAGAATCTATCGATGTATCTTTGTCTCTTTCTATCTATCTCTCTATGTATCTACCTGTCTATCCCTATCTATCTACCTTTCTCTATCTACCTGACATATCTTTCGTGAGGTAGAAAAGTAGTTTGATTATATTTCTTCTGCTTGATTGATTGATAGATAGATAGATAGATAGATATAGATATATAGATAGATAGACAAACCAATGGATAGATAAGTATAGGTAGATGAAATGTTGCACAAAGGGAATGACATCAAACAGCAATTTGGTTATGTATTAAAAGAAACAGAGAATAGTATATTATGCGGCAAGCCGGCGACATGACGTGTTTGGCGGGCGAACCGAACCGGGCCGGCGAGAGAGGGAGGGAGAGATAGAGAGTGGGGGGGGAGGGGATTAAAACAAAAGCAAAAATACCCTTTTTGTTTGTGTTCATTGTCAATTTTGTTTTTGTTTTGGTTTTTGTATGAACCAGGAGACAAGCTGTTGGGTACACCTGGCAGCTTGCGTATGGCTCTTTTGCGACTCTCTCCAGTGGCGTTGCATGGGTTTTTCATTACCAACACTCCTATGGTTTCCATTTTGATTCCTGTCGTCCTCCGCTGGAGCCGCAAAATCAACATCCCTCCCTCCAAACTCCTCATTCCCTTGTCATGGATGGCGATTCTCGGAGGCACGATGACAGTTTTCGGCACCTCCACGAATCTGGTAGTGGCATCTTTGGCAATTGCGTCGGACCCTAACATTAAGATTGGGCTCTTCGACATCATCAAAGTGGGGGCTCCGACCATGGTTTGCGGCTGCCTCTATGTGATTTTACTCTTGCCTTATGTCCTTCCCGTGCGCGAGAGTGCGTCCGGTGCGTTTCTGAAGAATGCGCGCGAGTATGTAGTGGGTGCAGTTGTGGAACCCGGGTCCCCCTTGATTGGCAAAACTATCGAAGAAGCAGGGCTACGGCGCTTGCAGGGTTTGTTTCTCTTTGAAATCCAACGGGCTGCACAGTGGACCGTACAAGCTATAAACCGCGAAGCTACAGAAAACAACACGCCGGAAAAGAATACGCGGTCCCGTTTCCATCTCTGTTCAGTATGGCTTTTATTGGAATTATTATTATTATTATTATTATTATTATTATTATTATTATTATTATTATTTTGAGGGAAATCCCGATGAAAAAACCTAGTCACACTTGCTAAACAGAGTTCCAGCCCAATGGCCTCAAGGCGTTAAACTGTGACGCCAACTCATAACCCTTTGGTGGCAGATGCTGGGGTCGTTGCGCGCGTAAAAGATCTTAAACTCCGCATATGCTGGTTGATAGCCCAGGACCCAGCAGACACCAGATTGTTATGGGTGGGGTTTCGAGGCAGCTCTAGCAACCGCGCTTGGTGTATGCACTTGCACATTCGGTGACGTCTTGCAAGAAGTTGCTGGGACTGCGGAATAACCTCGGCTTAGTGCAGTCTTGCCCTCAGGAGCTCCATCGGTGGCCCCGATCATCAGGCGAGAGACTTACACGGGGGGGTGGAGGACCTCGAACAAGGGTATTGGAGGCTTATGTCCGTTGAGGATATGCCATTAGCTGCATCAGTACGACTCAGATATAGTATTATTACTGATTATTGTCATTATTATTATTATTATTATTATTATTATTATTATTATTACTGATTATTATTCTTATTATTATTACTGATTATTATGGAAGGGTGCACAGTATGGCACCCCACGGGAAGAGGAGGTGGTTGGGCTTCTTCCCACTGGTTTCGAGGCTATGTCATTGTGTTGGCTCCGATGCTATGTTGTTGTGTTGGTTTCGAGGCTATGTTGTTGTGTTGGTTCCGAGGCTCTGTTGTTGTGTGGGTTCCGAGGCTATGTCGATGTGGGTTCCGAGGCTATGTTGTTGCGTTGGTTCGGGGGCCATGTCGTTGTGTTGTTTTTTATAAGACATACACCACGTGGGATCAAAGGGCGGGTTTCGAGGCGTCCCAGACACTTACCACAAAACGTCCTCATGCGCTGGCAGACCGCATGAAATGTCTGCTACCCCTGTGAGTACCTCCATGCGGGACCTACCCAGTCTCGTGGAGCTCTCACGCGGGGAAGATCAATCATTTGTAGTTGATTTCCTGCAAGGTACCCGACACTGTGCGGGTAGTAGGGACTTCCTTTTGGGGCCTTCTATGCAGGATGGTTAGAGTCACTCTTCCCTCCCCAACATACTCACTGTAGTCCCTGTTGGGTCGAGGGATGGAGGCGCATGGCCCTCGGGCTCAGCCATGACAGATCAATATATATATTACTGATTATTATTATTATTATTATTACTTATTATTATTATCATTATCATTATTATTATTATTACTATTATTATTATTATTATTATTATTATTATTATTATTAGTATTATTATTAGTATTAGTATTATTATTATTATTGTTGTTATTGTTATTGTTATTGTTATTGTTTATTATTATTATTATTATTATTATTATTATTATTATTATTATTATTATTATTATTATTATTATTATTATTATTATTATTATTATTATTGGGGGGGTGGAGGACCTCGAACAAGGGTATTGGAGGCTTATGTCCGTTGAGGATATGCCATTAGCTGCATCAGTACGCCTCAGATAGTAAATCTGCCTTGGAGTGTTGACTGTGACATATTTGAGGGAAATCCCGATGAAAAAACCTAGTCACACTTGCTAAACAGAGTTCCAGCCAAATGGCCTCAAGGCGTTAAACTGTGACGCCAACTCATAACCCTTTGGTGGTAGATGCTGGGGAGGAGGGTCGTTGCGCGCGTAAAAGATCTTAAACTCCGCATATGCTGGTTGATAGCCCAGGACCCAGCAGACACCAGATTGTTATGGGTGGGGTTTCGAGGCAGCTCTAGCAGCCGCGCTTGGTGTATGCACTTGCACATTCGGTGACGTCTTGCAAGAGGTTGCTGGGACTGCGGAATAACCTCGGCTTAGTGCAGTCTTGCCCTCAGGAGCTCCATCGGTGGCCCCGATCATCAGGCGAGAGACTGACACGGGGGGGTGGAGGACCTCGAACAAGGGTATTGGAGGCTTATGTCCGTTGAGGATATGCCATTAGCTGCATCAGTACGCCTCAGATATAGTATTATTATTATTATTATTATTATTATTATTATGGAGGGGTGCTCAGTATGGCACCCCACGGGAAGGGGTGGTTGGGCTTCTTCCCACTGGTTTCAAGGCCATGTCGTTGTGTTGGCTCCGAGGCTTTGTCGTTGTGTTGGCTCCGAGGCTATGTTGTTGTGTTGGTTTCGAGGCTATGTTGTTGTGTGGGTTCGGAGGCTATGTTGTTGTGTTGGTTCCGAGTCCACGTTGTGTTGTTTTTTTATAAGACATACACCACGTGGGATCAAAGGGGTATTTACATTCCGCGATCTAGGGGTGGTGACGGGTTTCGAGGCGTACCAGATACTTACCACAAAACGTCCTCATGCGCTGGCAGACCGCATGAAATGTCTGCCACCCGTGTGAGTACCTCCATGCGGGACCTATCCAGCCTTGTAGAGCTCTCACGCGGGGAAGATCAATCATTTGTAGTTGATTTCCTGCAAGGTACCCGACACTGTGCGGGTGGTAGGGACTTCCTTTTGGGGCCTTCTATGCAGCACGACGGTTAGAGTCACTCTTCCCTCCCCAACATACTCACTGTAGTCCCTTTTGGGTCGAGGGATGGAGGCGCATGGCCTCGGGCTCAGCCATGACAGATCAATATATATATGTATATATATATATATATATATATATAATATTTACTACTATTGCTACTACTACTACTATTATTATTATTATTATTATTATTATTATTATTATTATTATTATTATTATTATTATTATTATTATTATTATTATTATTATTATTTGGACACCGTGATAGCCCAGTGGTCAAGTTCTACCATCTGGGCCCTGTCGCCAGTTCGATTCCCGTCGGTGCCACCAGTATTTTCATTGAACATACCGGTCCGTCTGGAAGTGTTGGAACTGCCCTTGCGGGGGTGTCATTAGAGCCTATCGTCAATTCTTCGTACTCCCCTCACGGGTGAGACGATGGAGGTGCATGTGCAGATTTGCATCAGCCATTGACAGAGAAGCACTATTATTATTATTATTATTATTATTATTATTATTATTATTATTATTATTATTATTATTATTAGTGGCACCGCGATAGCCCAGTGGTTAAGGTCTACCATCTGGGACCTGTCGCCAGTTCGATTCCCGTCGGTGCCAGTATTTTCAAAGTATATTTTCTTTGAAAGTATTGGTCTGTCTGGAAGGCTTGGAGCTGCCTTGCGGGGGTGTCAGTAGAGCCTATCGTCAAATCTTCGGACTCCCCTCACAGGTGAGACGATGGAGGCACATGTGCAGAAATGCATTCGCCATTGACAGAGAAGCACTATTATTATTATTATTATTATTATTATTATTATTATTATTATTATTATTATTGGACACCGTGATAGCCCAGTGGTCAAGTTCTACCATCTGGGCCCTGTCGCCAGTTCGATTCCCGTCGGTGCCACCAGTATTTTCATTGAACATACCGATCCGTCTGGACCAGTATTTTCATTGAACATACCGGCCCGTCTGGAAGTGTTGGAACTGCCCTTGCGGGGGTGTCATTAGAGCTTATCGTCAATTCTTCGTACTCCCCTCACGGGTGAGACGATGGAGGCGCATGTGCAGAAATGCATCAGCCATTGACAGAAGCACTATTATTATTATTATTATTATTATTATTATTATTATTATTATTATTATCAAGGGAGTACATAGGCCATCGGTCCTTTCCATGGGCTGATCGGTATAAAGCTCCTAGAGTAATGTTCTATGCCGTCACTTCCTTTATTCCACCGATTGGTGTGGAGACTTTCCTTATGGAATGGAGGACTGGATGCACATGGCCTTTTGGCTCAGCAATTGGCAGGAGATACACTATTATTATCAATCCTGAAACGTTTTTATTTTGCGCACGACAATAATGTTGTGTGTTTCTTTGTGTACACAGAGATGAAGAAAAGATGTCTCCTGTTGATGATCTTCCCATATTACCGAAGTCTCCCAGTAATGATCATGCTGTAACGGAGAAGTCAGTGGTTGCTGCTCCTGACCCTAAGACCAAAATCGAACAAGGAGACCTGCTCTTTTTTTCTGGTGACACTGGCACCGTCGACAATCTTTGGCAGTTTCCTGGTCTTGTCCCTGCGTCGGAAGTGGATGTAGACAGTTTTTTGGCTGAATCTGGTGTTCCGACAGAGATATCATCTGAACCCTCTGAGAACTCTTTCCGCATAGCTCGTCTTGGATCCCTTCGATCCATGAAATCCATGAACGAGTCACTGAAAAAATCGATTTCCCGGAGAGCTTTGCTGAGAATCACTCGAGTGTCTCCCAAGAAGCTTCTTGTCGAAGCTGTGATTTCTAATCGCTCCGCTTTGTCCGGCAAGACTGTCCGTGAGTCTAAATTTCGAGAAACGTTTGGAGCCGCAGTGTTGGCTATCCACCGACATGGCGAGCGGGTATAAAGATGATCATGATGATGCTGATGATTATCATGATCGTGATTCATTGTGATGGCCATGGTGAATGATTATTGAATTTATCGACATAAAACAAGGAAAAACTCATGTGTGCATTTGAAATAAATAGGTGAACCAAAGGCTAGGTGACGTAGTGCTTCAAGCGGGAGACAACCTGCTGCTTGAGGCGCATGGTGAAGAATTTGAAAAGAAATTCGGCTCTGACTATCACTATTTTGCTGTTACTACGATCGTGGGCGAATCCTCCCGAAAGCCCAGCCGCAACTATTTTGTGATGTTCCTTGCAACTGCTGTTCTCGCAGTCACGTTCACTATTCCAACCGTTTACAAAGACCGCTGGACCTTCTTCATGACTGCACTGCTTGCATCCTATGTGTATTGGGGCCTAGGACTGACGGACCCAGAGGCAGCTCGAGCTGCAGTCCCTACAAGTACTATGGTCATGTTCGCTGCCAGTATTGGTCTCTCATATGCCATGGAGAACAGTGGTTTGGCTCGTGCTATCTCGTACAATCTCATTTCGGTTTTTGAGCCCTTGGGCAATCTTGGCCTACTGTACGGAATGTACTTCTGCGTAGCAGTCTTAAATCCTTTTGTTTCAAATCAAGCTACTGTGGCGCTTATGTACCCGATTGCATATCAGGCATCGAAAAACTCAGGGCTGTCGATTTATTGTGTCATCTTCATGCTTATGATGGCTGGAAGTGCAGATTTCGCCACCCCCATAGGCTATATCACCAACTTGATGGTTTATTCAATCGGTGGCTATAAATTCTCTGATTATGTGTATATGGGCATTCCCATGCAAATCATCACTTGCATCGTAGCGGTACAGATATGCTACGCTGTGTATTAGTGACTGTTGTAGTCCACCATCCTTCGTCATGACAGTCATGGCACAGTTTCTCAAGACTGACAAGAATACCTAGGAACCATCAGTGCCAGAATGAGAATGGTCTGCCATGCGCCCTTGTGGTATTGCCGTGCGTCCTTGCTGTATTAGTATTGCCAAAGCTGCTAGCTGCCACTGGCTTGAAAGTCCTTGGTATAGACCTGCGAGCCTGAGACACAGCACCGCTCACAAGAGACCGCCGAGGCACAGCACTGCTCCAAGAGAGCCAGCGAATGAGTTTAAACCTATGGTCGGAACACCATCATCAAGCTATTGGATGGTTGCGGCAGTTGTCTTTGCAATTGTATTAGATTTTATCAGTACATAGCTTCACTAAGATTTTTGTATTTAGTCTCATTAATATTAATACCGAGCGATTAAATATACGTCATTATACTATGCATTAGTAGTGATATAAATTGATATTTCATAGGCGTCAGTCATCTTGAATTTGTGTGTGTGTGTGTGTGTATCTAGAGCGGATGTATGCCGGCCCACCCGGTATATAATTGCAATATTTACCGTTCCGGTGTGTCGGTTATCTTTGGTCTGGAGATTACGGAGTCCCTTACTTGAGGTATTCCTTAGTCTTCATATCGTTAGGACAGTTATCGGTTATTAAATATCGTACTATTGTAACAATCTGGAGTCGCTAATAAAATGAACGGGGTATGCTAAATTCCCAAGGCTTTCGGAAATTTTCAGAACAAAATCCGTGTAGATAGAACTTTCAAAACTTGCGCCATGGGGAGGGAATTTTTGATGATGCGCTTCTTAAGTTTATGTTAATATTGCTGTTGACATTCAAGACAACAAAAAAAATAGGATTTTGGTTTTTGGTTGAAATCCAAATTTTGTATTAAAATTTCATTTTTGGTGAAATTTTCAGTTTTAGTGAAAATTTATTTTTTGGGTTTTTTATTAATAAAAGGTAGGCGGCGCAATCGGAGTTCATTTTTTGTGACAGTATTAATATATTAATATTAATATTAGTATTAATCATGATTACTGACAGTGCCCTGCTGAATTGCGGAACAATTTCGCAATGATATTAACTTCAATATTATTAATATTAACTTAGTAATTTTAAGCTTAATATTAATATTGATATTGAACTTGATTGATATAAATAACAATGATATTATTTAATAATATACCTTTTGTACTTAATATATATATATAGTTTATCTCTCTCTCTCTCTCTTTCTCTCTCTCTCTCTCTCTCTCTCTCTCTCCTCTCAATTCAATCATCAGCAGCATTAATGCGTCAGCAATTTGTTTGTAAAGCTGTTCTTGATCTTCAAGCGAGATCCTGCCATCTATTTGTCTTCTCTCAATTCAATTTCACGTCAGAAATTTGTTTCACAAGCTGCTCTTGATCTGCAAGCGAGATCCTGCCATGTTCCAAATAAAAAGTATCCATCAGACAATCCTCTGCGTCTACCTCCACAATGTAAGGTATGTATCTATCGTCATCGTTTTTGTCTGCAATCTTTTCGTATGGAAGGTTGGTATTTGCAGATCTGGGCATTTTCAGTACCCATGATGGCGCAAACGTACTCTTCACCCACTCCCTTGCAGCATCAGAGCCTGTTCCGAAAATTTTTTCACGGGGAGACAACACACCGTAAACATGCCATACGATTTTGCTGTCTGCTTTTACATTACGCTGCAATATGGTTGGTTTTACGCCAACAACCTTGCCCATTCCCGCTGGGACAGAAGACCAACTTGGCCCGTAAATTTGCATGAGGAATGCAGCCATTCCTCCCAATGCAGGCAAATCCAAGGAATTGAAGTATTTGTTCAACTCCTTGGTGCCACCCGTGTATGAGTATGTGTCAAGCAAAGTAACATGCTCCGAAAATTTTATTTCTTCACCATCCTGCAAATCACCGGTTCCACCAATGCACTTCCAGTAAACGTCTCCCTTCTCTGCATCTTTTTTTTCTTTTCCTTCTCCTCCTCCTTCTTCTCCTCCTCCTTCTCCTTCTCCTTCTTCTTCTTCTTCTTCTTCTTCTTCTTCTTCTTCTTCTTTTTCTTTTTCTTTTTCTTCTTTTTCTTCTTCTTCTTCTTCTTCTTCTTCTTCTTCTTCTTCTTCTTCTTCTTCTTCTTCTGCATATATTTTTCCTTTTTCTTTTTCAACCTTTATAGAGGCAGGTTGAAGTGCAGTTGCCAATTCGGGCGTGAACTCCTCGTCGATGCTTTGCGGATGGAAGCAGACTGAACATGCTAGGAAGTTAAAAGGATTTTCGTTGAATGTGCACCGCTCACAGGTCCACAGACCTTCGTCGGTAGGTGCCGCTTCCTCAACGTTGACTTGTTCTTTCGAAGACACACCTTCAACTTTCGCTTTCTTCTTGTGAGCTCTGCGGTCGTCATCGGAGTCTGACAAGAGATCGATGAAGACCCTTTTCTTGGAACCACTGGACTCCATCTTCACAAGGGGCGGAGGACTGGAATACGCTCCTGCGACTGCAGCGGCCAAAGGCTTCAGCACCTTCTTGATGCAGGGATGACTGAGTTTCTTCATGCGACCTCTTGGTTTCCTGCTCTCTTCCGATTGCGCCTTCACTTTCTCCACTGTTGCCAGGAAAGGCTCTCGCACCTAGTCACACATAAAAATAATAATTATGCTTAGAAAGAAAGATAAAAAAAAAGACAAGGGGGGGGGGGGGGGGGGAGAGAGAAAAAGGAGGCAAGGGCCGGGAGAAAAAGATGAGAAATAGACCTTTTTTTTCTTCTCAGATTTTCTGGCTCCAGCGCCAAACCTTCGCAGTATTTCGGCGCTCTCCTAGTCACACACATTAACATTATTACTTGCATGAGAATAAAAATGTGAGTAAAAAATTATCATCACAAAAAAGCAATAACACTAACAGGAGGGAGAAAAAAAAACAAAAC
>WBZZ01003921.1:32500-53615 GCA_019918135.1 Paulinella micropora
TCGACAAAACTGAAAATTTCATTCAAAACCAAAAAAATTAATGAAAAATGAAATTTCAACCAAAACCAAAAAAATGGTCCAAAAACCAAAATCCTATTTTTTTTGTTGTCTTGAATGTCAACAGCAATATATACGCTTCAAGTTTTCTTGAGACATTTTGGTTACAGGTGTGTGCAGAAATGCAGGCCCCGGGGGCAATGCTTTTCTGGAGCTGGGTGGCTACTAACATTCAAGTTTGAGTTGTTTTGTAGCCTAAGCGGGGCTTGGGTCGCTGTGACACAGTGGTTTGGGGGTTTTGACAACTTCACTGGCAGCTCAGAATGACAAATGTTGACTCAGGCCGCTTGCATCATGGGGTGTGGATGTTTGGTTTGGGTGAAGTTCTAGAAGCTTGTGGCCCCCGGTACATGCAGAGGGGTAGGAGGCATGGTTTATGCCGGGAAGAGTGGGTTATTTTCGGTTTGTTTGGTGATGGGGCGTGGGTTGCTGTGACACTCAGCCTCGGGTCAGGAAGACTTCATCTCACAAGACAAGTGCAAATTTATGTGAAACTATTCAGACATATGAAATTTACGTTTGCTTCATCATTGATTGATATTTTATGATGTCTTTGGTGTGTTTTGGGGGCTGGGTAGTGAATATGTCATGATGACGTGACTTAGTCTTGGGGGGTATTAATATGAACAGAGACATCATTGGGACAAGGGGTTTTTGGTGCAAGGAAAGGAACGTTTAGGGACACAGAGACATGTGCTCCCGGAAGGACTTGTAACAATACACTTGGTCTTACCCTTACGAGCTCAAAGAAAAATGAATTTAATAATGAACACAACTTGTTTGCAAAGCTAACCTGAGGACCACTTCTATTACAGAAAGGCACGGGAAGCCAGAATTGAACCCAAACAACAAGCCAAAGGGAAAACTGTGACCCCGCAAGAAACATAGTGTCCCTATGACCGGGTCAACTGACATGATTATTTTGTCCGTAACCTGCACAAATGCCAAAACCTATCAACAAACCACAACCGATAACAGTGCAATTTCCCTTATTTCAAGTTTGCAATAGATTCCCAGTCACGGGAAAAACTGCTAAATTTAACGGAATTTCCGTGCCAATTTTCCTTATCCTTCAAACGGTTACTACATTTGATCAAAAACTTGAAGTTCGAGTCAACGCTATTAACGTGGGAGGTTAATGAATAAGGATGCAACAGCAGTGTGTAATTACATCCTAATAACCTTCACCACTCCGGTAAACGGTTAAGTGCAAAATATATAGGATTTACAGGCTCTATGGGGTCCAAGCTTTGTTGGACCACTCTTATTAATATAATGACCTATGATAGCTACACTATCCAAGTAGCAGTATTACAGCTTTAATAAGAAAGGGCGCGAACACAACCCGCCGCGTAACATGGCTGGCCGGATCGTAAGTAATGGCTCTACCGACACCGTTACTCTGATACGGCCGGTCCTTAACTATTAAGATTATAGTTCCAACACTCCCCCTGGAACAAAGTAAATTAATATGTAAGTTGCTGCCGGTCCTATATATGTTACGCCACCTAATACTATTTTGTGAAACATGCGAAAACACAAACTCAAAACATATACCCTTACCCTCATACTCTCCGAGAAGTAATGTCGGGGTTGGCTACCCTTCTATCCACAGCGACTACGCATCAATTAGAATACATACAAGGCAGCGGGCCTGTGGTATAGTCGGGCCTACCCAACGAGAAGAGGATTATTTCCCTACTCTCCCTACCTCGCGATTGAGTAAAAGTAATATGTAATAGACATATATATAGATCATATGAAAGTACATAGTTATAGTAATGACCCCCAAAGAAGTGATAACATAAATATGTAATATTCTTATGATAATACATATGTACAATCTATAAGTATCGTAAATATGGAAATAATGCAAAAATAAAATTTTCAAGCGCTTCCCGTAAGGGGGTTGAAAACTTTTTTTAAAAAAATTGGCGGGTCTGTACTCTCTGAAGGGAGGGCCCCAGGTCTGTCGACTCACAAGGAGCGATGAAACACCCTTCGACCCAACCACAACCAGATTTCCAATTTAGCCTCTTAAAATATATATATATATATATATATATATATATATATATATATAATCGTGAGCGTAAATACTATATATACCCTATGCTATCGGTCGGAGAAATGCAGTTCGAGTTCCGGGGCTCCACGCCAACCCTGGAACAGGAACGTACTCAGCAACGGGGCAATCAGATCACCACTGGAAACGCAGCGTAGACCCACCATTGGAACTCGAATTCTTTTCTCCTCCCCCCGGACTGGTCAGGGTTATCAATATTACTAGTAATAGAAAAGGGAGGGGGGAGAGCATAGGTGAAAGTCCCAACGTGTGCGCGTTTGCACTCAGTGTCCGGCAGGTCGTCGCCATTTCACCTATATCATCCCCCCTCAATATAAAGTATGCGGAAAATTACAAAACTTAATATAAGCCACATCCGGGAGCACAAATGAAAATGAATATAGTATACTTAATACCACGTAAAATATCCGGTGTTCATGGCTTGAGTTCCCTTCCGAAATTAGCGAGAAATTCCGTCACCAACTTCACCGAGATTTGATCCGCCAAATAGTTGAATTTCTCGTACGTGAAATTTATCTTGGTAAATAAATCTGCGATATTATCCTCCGTTGGTACCCGGAATAACTTTACTACTCCCCTTTGACCAACTTTTCGAGTAAGTGGTATCTTACGTCGATATGCTTGGTCCGTGACTCCCCCAATCCTCTTTCCGATAAGATGATGGTCCCCTCATTATCTTCGAATAAGGGGGTAAAACCTTTTGGGGGCACTCCGATATCACGGAGGGTCTGTCTCAGGGCAAGTAGCTCCCTGACGGCTTCGTTAGCCGATACGGTCTCTGACTCGAGGGTCGACTGTGCTATGACAGTCTGGAGTTTAGAAAACCAAGCTACCGGTGCCCTATTGACGAGGAAGATATATCCGGAACTGGATTTTCTCGTGGCTTTCTCCCCAGCGAAGTCTGAGTCGACGTACCCGACAATTGGGTCATCGTGCTCATTGACCAGCTTCTCTATACTAGCTATCACGGGGACACAGAAATCGTTGATCCCCATAGCCTTGCACGCATAAAGGCCTAATGCCTTTTCAGCGGCAGATGGGCCCCTCGCTGGTCTCCATGATTTGGGGAGCCTAGGGATGCGAAACCCCTCGGACAACATCTTAACCAACCGCTCGTCACCCCATTTAAAAAACTGGGCTCTAGGAGTCAGCAACCACAAAAACATCATATGAACCATGGCATAAGATATATCCGGGGATGGGACTTGGTGCTATGCTGCTATGCTTAGTGGACAGATAAGATGGGGACGGGTATGAACAGCTAAGAAAATGAGCATGCCGATGAGACACCTAAGGCCGTACTTGAATAGACGATGTCCTATTTTCAGGGGTGCAGGGTTCTCAGAAGTGAAAGGGGTTTTGGCAGGCACTCTTCATATAATCTAACTCACCTAGGATGAGAAGTTCATATTTCCGTTGATGCAGTAAAATCCCTTTTTTCAGACTTTACTATCTGTATGTTTTTGAACTCCGTTGCTTTCCCCAAGTTCTTACATCTGAACCCGTGCTTCTTCAAACTATCTACTAACCCTATGTGACTGGCTTCCGTTGCAGCATGAAGTCCGTCGTCAACATGAAAGGAGAGTAGCTGGGTGGTTAGAGGGTTACTCCCGTGCTTAATAAAAGAAGCCCTATCTAAAGAGAACGTGATGAAAGCATGTTTTTCTATCATCTCTTTCGACATCAAGTCGCACCACAACCTTCCAGCTTCCGGATGGCCGTAAAGAGCTTTCTTCAGAAGCCACAGAAAGCCTTCTCTCTCGAAACCCGGGGGAGGTTTGACATAGATATCGTAAGGCATCTTTGCATGCAAATAAGCAGTGGTAAAGTCAATGAGCCAAAGGTCAATCCCAAAGCAGGCAGCATAGGCAATGATGAGGAGGATAGTGCGATGGTGTGCAGTGGGAGAATATGTACGTTTAGGGTCGTACTGCAAGCCCGCTTTCAGGAGGTCCCCTCTCAAAGTGATCCTAGCTTTATGGTATTCATCGGTCGTGCCTTGCTGTTTGACCGTGTCTAACCATTTCAGGGGGGTGATAGGAGTGCCTGATCTCTTCGTTTCGCTCTCTTTCTTCCATTCAAATGCTTTGAGTTCCTCTTGCTGTTTGACTTCTGTCTCCCTCGCCTGTCTTCTATCTTTCGGCTTTTGCACAACGGAAAATTCCGGGATTTGTTCCGTTAGCAGGCAATAATCCATCCTCTCTTCTTTCGCGCAGACCGAGATATGTTTATTTCTGGTTCTCCCGGGGATTACGTTTTCAAGGGAAATGTTTCCTTGTTCATGAGATCTCCACCCCGGGGGTTGCTTGTCTTTTTCAGCAGCTATCTTAACTCTCTCCCCCTCGGCATGACCGAACTCACTCGTGGCATTGGGGTCTGGGCGTGCCGGTTCCATAATAGCCTGCTGAGAATCTGATACAAGGGCTGGGGGTGTCGCTACTCCCCCTGAAACCTCGAACTTGAATATTTCAGAGTCTATTATTTTCTCTGTCACCCCATCGTCAAACTTAACGTTATGAGCAGGGAATCGTTTGGTTTTTAATTATTTTCCTGACTACGGGGGCAGACGGTTCAAGAGTAACTCCCTTTCGCATGGTGGTGTCCCACTTATTCCCATAGGTGGTTTAGCCCACTCTTCACCGAATGCCCGTGCAGGAATCTGGATGACCTTCCCGGACAATACGAGTTTAAGTTTGGATGTTCTCCCCCTCTTTCCCACTACCTTAGCACTCTCCCCCTGACCTATACTCCCTACACTCCTGGACGACGGTGTAGGAGGAATGAGTTGGGGATGGTTACTGAAATCGTGACTCGGGGTAGCAACATTTTCTCCATCGCTGTCGCTCCCAGTGACTTCCGAGTCATTTTCGCTATTCAGTTCTATCTGGGGTGCCAAAGGTGTAGTGGGGGCTTCCTGAGTACCTTCGCTATGTGTAGTTTCTGATACTCTAAAGCTAACTTTCTTCTCGGACGTGGGTGGAACAGCAGGGGGTGTGGCCGATTCCCATTCGACCGAAAACGTATCCCCGTCTGCTGTTCCCTCAAGGCTTTTGGATGCCTCTCGTTTTCCCAATTTCCAGACATCAAACATAACATCCCGGACATTACCGTGTATTACCCGTGCGATGGGATCATAAACCCGATAATATCCGGTATTACGTTCGTATCCTAAGAAGATAACTTTCTTTCCCCTTTCGTCTTTCCCTCTCCGGGCCTTAACTTTCATCACAGCAGCGCAACCTGTGGGGCGAAGGTGATGCAAATAAGGTTTCCGGCGGTGAATGATCTCATAGGGGGGCTTACCCTTACAGTGCCCTTGGGCAATCGGGAGGAGGTTATTGATGTAAGTGGCGTTCTTCTCCATCTCCGTCCAGAACTTAGGAGGGAGGCCTGCGTCACTGAGCATAGCTCGAGCAGGTCAACCATTCGTTTGGTGGGACCTTTCTATCTTAGAAACTGCCTGTTTCTCGGCGGTAGGCGCCTCAATTAAAATAGGTTGGTTCACATCAACCCACTCCTGAAAACAATTATACTGACCATACTCCTGATCACAAGTAATGAACTTAACCTTCCTATTTGTGTGTCTTTCAAAGAATGCAAGTGCCTTAGTGAAACACGGAAAAAATTCATTCTTGTGCCGTAAATAATAGTCGAGTTCGAAATTGGATGCGAGACATTTGACCGTAAACTTGTACTTCTTGCCGCCCCATGACATAATATTCCACCATCCTTGGGTATCCATAGATAGGTGAACCCCAGATGACGTTCTACTACATGATGGTTTTTGTGAAAGTGTGGTGTTCTTTTAATCTTATTGCCATAACCAACATTACGGGTCCCGCCGCGCTCGTCACCTTACGCTTGCTAAGAGCTCTAATGTCCATTGTGGTCGTAGCCAACGTCGCGTAGAGGAGCAGCGGCCCCACAGCCATGAACGCCCTTAAGGGCCTGATTACTGCAGTGGTTGTAGGGCTCAACATAGCCGAGATGTGCTTGGGTCAAGGACCGTTGCGCGTCGTGATGGGTCTGCTAGAGATTTCGATCACTTTGTTATTTCTGGTATGCGCGCTGCAGAAAGATGAGTACTGGCACGTACTCAGTATAATCTGCACAGTTACTGACTTGTACTACGCGGTAGGTTTGGTTTATTGAGCACAGTAACAACTTGCTGTCATCGAACCATTCGAGAGTGACCATGCCTAAAAAAAAAAAGGCCTGTCTCGCGCAAAGAGAGATCATGGCTTTTTTTTCTTTTTTTTTCGCCCTCCCCCTCTTTCGTCGTTTCTTGTTTTTTTGTTTTCCTTCTCGTGTATCTTTTCTCTCGTCCCTCTTCCCCCTCTTTTTTTGGGGGGGGCCTTTTTAAGGGGGCGCAAAAAACCTGTAGCTTCTTCTATCTATCTATCTATCTATCTATCTACAGCGCAAAACTCCTCCCCCTCCCCCCCCCCCCCCCCTCTCTCTCTCTCTCTTTCTCTCTCGCCTCTTGGCCGCTCGTGAATCTCTCGGAGAAAGCCGGGGGGGGGGGGGGGCGGCCAGGCGCCAAGAAAAAGAAAAGGGCGTTCTTTTACGACCGGCCGCGGGCGGGGGTGTGTGTGTGGAGTATTTGGGGGTAAAATAGTAGTTGGGGCGTCGTGGTCTTATTTTTAAACATACCACGAACATGCGAGGGTCGGGGCATGTCTGCGCGAAGTCTTCCATGAAGGGGTCCGTGTATGGAAACGGCGGGCTGATGTCGGTCTGAAGCGCCAGAGGTGCAGGCAGCCTCAGTTGTTTGGAGTCTGGAGAATGCCCCAGATTTGGTTGTCACGCTTGACTTTGCGTGTTGCCCAAATTCTGAGTTGAGCCAGTGCCAGGCTGAGCGAGCATATTGAATTGGCGGCAACTCCGAGATTTATGGTCGAGAAGTCGTCGTCTTGAAAGTGCGGCTCGGTGATCGGAAGAGGCAAGGTGGCTAGGTAACAGAGGAGAGGTTGCTTTTGGGCAATCCGCAAAGTTCACACTTTCCTTGTTCCGAGGATGTTGCGAACGTCGCGTCGTTGAGTGAGGAGGAGAAGTCGTAAATGTCTGGGTTGTAGTCGGCGTTGATGGCAAGCTGCTTGACGACGAACCGCTTGACGAGGATCCGCTTGACGAAGTCGAGGAGGGGCCTTGTCCGCCGCCTTTGAATCGTCATCGTCGTGATGCTTCTTGTTCTCACTGGGCTTGCAGCCAAAAAAGTGCTGTGGTCGAACAGGGTAGGCACGAGTTACCTGTGGCAACGGTGCGGCCGGTGCGTCAGAACCAGTGGCCGCTGGTGGATGAGCCAGGGTTGATGGAGGTTGAATTGAGGCCAACGGTGGCTGTGCTGGGGCCGGTGGTACCGACGCTGGAGCCGGTGGAGGCTGGCAGGGGCTTTTGTTCCTGACGATGAACTCGAGCTCGAGCTAGATGACGAACTGGATGAGGAACTTGAACTTGACGAAGAGTCAGGTTGATCATCGTACTTCTCAGGGGAATACACTATCTCGTACGGGTGCGATGACGATGCTTGGACGTCGAATCCAGCGTGGATATTGTAGGTGTGAGGATATCCGATTCGATGGTGTTTCCGTGTCTCTCCTGGAGAGAGTGTAAATACATGGGAGGTCTCAGGTTCTGGGATAAGCAATCGCTCGTATACGAGGTCTCGGGTACTCATTTGTAGCCTGTTATAAATAGGGTCGAGCTTTTCCTCTGTCCTGAACTCCTTGAGGTTGATCCACCGGTGTTCGAGGTGGCCTTCGTGTTGAAGGGTGTTATACTTAACGCCTATGCGCCAAACGTTGAAGTGTCGTTGAGCGTGGCGTGACGGTAGCATACGGATAAGTGGGGCTCCGTATGGGTAGCCACGGAGACGTTTGTCTCGGGAGTACGGGTTAATGATATCCGTCGAACATGGGACAGTATGGGGTGGGTGGTGTACCACATGAATTTCCTTGCTTGAACGTCTTCCGGTTTCGCTGGCGATGGTCATAAGAAACCACTGGGCTAAATGCCACGGGACGTTTTCATAACGTATCCAACGGAATTCGCATGAGAAAGAATCCCTAATTCTCGGTGTGTCCGGGTGTGCCTTCCAGTTGGGTGCTTGTTGAAGGTAGTCGCGGGTAGCGGCGTCGTCGATCGAAACTATTCCGACGAACTTCGTTACACACACCGCTTGTCCCATATAGTGGTTAGGGTTAAAGAATGAACCCAGAAACAGTTCGTCTCCTCTGTCCGTGTAGTAGACCGTGATGTTACAATCGTCGAAGTAGGTGAGCGGCAAGTCGACAATGCAATCGTAGGATCGCTCATGTACTGCACGTAGTTCTGGCACGATGTTTCCGCGATCGTGGTCGTAGTAGGTGTCATTTGCGACGATTTTGAGCCATATCGGGTCGTTACACGGAAGGCGATGAAAGTAATGCTGTAGAGCAAAGCAGCGTTCTCGAGTTGGGAGTCGAAAGACACGGCGTTTGAACTAAACATTCGACAATCTTGGGGGTATCCCTTTTTCCGAAATTTTCCATGAAGTATATGGACTTTTTTGAAAACGTGTGGAAATGAAAGGAAATGAATTCCCTGATTGCAGAACATATAAAAATAATATTAAAATATGTTTTTATTAATTGTAATACACTTTAACTTCATCTTCAGAGGTGGGCAGGAACCGGTCCGACACGGTAATTTTTCTACTTTTTCGTAGTCCCGGCTACCATGAATCTATGATGATAACAATGCCGAACATGCAGAATTTGCTTTTACTGTTTATTCTTGCTTATATTAAGCATTTTACTATATTAAGACATGGTTTTACCTTCAAAAAATTCTGTTTGCCCGCTGTGACGTACGCTGGTACGTAGAGGGGGGAGGGGGGGGGGGGGGGGGTGGGGGGGGGGGGAATGGGTCGGAGGGAGGACGCTTCACATCAGATTCTGGTGCATTATCAGAGTTAAACAAATTTCTAATTTCAGTTTTTAGAAGAAGCGTTACAGTTGCAGTTGCCCTAGACAAAAACCATTATGAAAAAGTCGGACCCAGAAAAATTCATTCAAAAAAAATAATCACATACGACCACGTCCACGTCCACGTCCACGTCCACCCGCAGCACGACGTGCGCGGCGACGTCCGCGCAAACGGATTCCTGAGTTACGCATTCTCCAACTTGCGTCGGAGCGATCTGAATCATCTACAATATGGATAGCATCATGTTAAGGAGGAGAAGAACAAGAAGAAGAAGAAGAAGAAGAAGAAGAAGAAGAAGAAGAAGAAGAAGAAGAAGAAGAAGAAGAAGAAGAAGAAGAAGAAGAAGAAGAAGAAGAAGAAGAAGAAAACTAATACCATGCTTTTCTTCCTCTGAACCAGAAGATCGATCAGACGATGAGTCAGTTGATGAACTGGAAGATGAAGTATCAGATAAGTCATCCTCTGAATCTGCCACTGGTTCTGCAGGCTGAGCAGCACCAAGCTCTTCTTCCTCAGGGAACCCACAGTCGCATCGTTCGAAATGGTTCCACGCTTGTTCAATAAGCTCTGCCTTCTTGAACTGTTTCCGATCGGAGTTTTGCGTTGCAACACCATGCATTCTCATCCATGATTTCAATTCGCTAACTACCATCTGCTTGGACGCAAATTGCTTTTTTTCCTCTGACGATCTTAGCAACGTGAGAATTTTCCGCCAAGGCTCAGAAGCATTTCCAAATGCTAAATCCTGCTCCTGCTTTTCTTCGCTAGTAAGCTGTCTTGCACCACGCCATCTCGGGTGAGCTGGAGGACGTCCTTCATTAACAAAATAAGTGCGTGGTAAGGACAGCAGCTCTTCATCGGTCAAACGCGTAAGTGCGTTCATTTTCTCCTGTCGTTCTTGAGGCAACTCCATCCAATTTACAGGTAGCTCGTCGATCAATCGAAATTCTGCTCTCCATTCCTTGCCTTTTGCATCGACACAGGACATATGAGCAGGACGGCCGGGCAGGCCGCCTTCGAAGTAATCTCCATCCACCTCTACTCTGGTCAAATTTCCACCTGCTAACATTTCCTCCACATGTGCTCGCTCATCCGGCCCTAGGTATTTAGTAGCCAAAGCACGAATATCCTTCTTCAGGCGCGGATTGACGAAGTAGCCGACTGGAAGCTTGGGAGGCATGTCGGTCGCTGTCATAAATAGAGAGAGAGATAGATAGAACGAGAGAAAGAGATATATATATATATATATATATATATATAGAGAGAGAGAGAGAGAGAGAAAGAGAAAGATAGATAATATTATTACCGGGGCGTCCGATAAACAAATTGATCGGTTCTCCTCTGGGATCATCACGCACTCCATGAAAATCCTGTGCGTCTCCCCAAGTAGCGATCTCTACAGTCGGCAAAGCGTCAGGATCTTTCTTGGTGATTCTATATGCCAAGGGTTTGTTGTAGTTTTTGAAACTCTTGTTCATACACGGGCTAAAATGAGTCATCCAGTCGTAGTTACATCCGAGAACAACCAGCACATGCCTCTTCTTGTGCTGCTTCTTGAATGCAAGAATGAGCTTTAATAACGCTTGAGCGATGTTAGTTGTCAGGAAGGTGCTCTTCCACCCGATATCCATAACTCGAAATTCCTGATCATCTCCATCGTGCCCGTGCCCTGGTGGCTTGCGATGTGACTCTACTTGGAAACGGATTCCTCTGTCAACGACATTGAGCCCAAGGAAACCCAGCATCGCCCACGCGGTGTTATCACCAGCTCCGTCCCACTCAAGATATAATTTCCACGCTTGCATTGTGCGAGGGTTCCAAAGTTGCCAATGTAAAAGTGCGGCAAGCATAGTAATGTTGCTGTTCGCGCCGTGTTCTACCGCGCCTTCAAGGTACGTCAGAATAAAATGCGTATCGGTAGTGTAGCAGGTATTGATTCCAACGCAAAGGCGAAACACAATTTTTCCTTTGAAATCTTTCGCGGCGCGGCGGCAAGATGGGATCTTCACTGGCGGTTTCATATCGGCTGATATGACTGTGGCAGCAAAATCTGCTGGTGCTGCCTTCTTGCGCTGCATGCTGGCAACGCGGCACGCCCTGTGAATTTTGTGATGAAGCCTGCTACGGCGACGCCATTCTTGAGCTTCTACTTCAGTCCTGAAACCGTTAGAATGATCAGCAGCAAGCTCTGTGCAGATCTCGCATTTTGAGAAATCTCCTTCTGCAAAACAAACCTGTAATAAGTAATGATAACGAAAATATGCATAATACCTCTGACAAACTTGACGTGCGGAAAATCCATGCGCCAAACTTTGTTGATCGTATTGTCTGTCGGAGGATTATTTGGATCAACTCGTTTCGAACAACCAAACCGAAGGCACATATCTTTCCAATTCTCGCGAACAAAGTTTTGGACTCCTGCGTCCTGAGCCATTTCTTGCATCCTCCATATTCCGTCGCTGCATATCTCCGGGTAACTCTCCATGAACTTCTCGCAGAGTAATACTGCTACCACATCTTCTGTTTCAGGAACGGTTGAGTAGCTTTTTGTCAAAACCTTCGTGTTATTTGCAAGAAGTTTGTGTGCTCTTGACAAAACTTTATCACCGATCCCGTAGATACGCTGCCAGGCTACTTTGCACACAGCCTCCGTTAAATACATATACTGAAACGATCCAGTTTTTGTTTGAAACGATTCAAGCTGCGAAGCTGCCCAAGAATAAAGCTCACTGAGAGACGATGACGCATTCTTCGCTCTCGTGTAAAGCACATCACGCGTGTCGATAAATGAATAACACTTCCACTTTTTGCAGCAGACAGACTTAACTTCCCTGTCCAAGTCGGCGAAGGTAATCCCCAACAGTTTTTGGAGCGCAGACGGTCTCTGAAGCTTCACTGCACCTTTCGTGCGACTTTTCATCGTGTAGGGGCGCGTTGGATTCTTACGTGGTCTGCTGTAAGGAATTGGTGATAATCTCATGATGTTATACAACAGCTCATTCGATTCCATAAGCTCGTCGAAGTTCAATCGAAGCTCGTTGGATAATTCCGCATCGTCCACGCCGACCAGAGGAGGAAGCAATCCAGGGTTGATAGATGCAGCATCACCGTTTGAATCCGTATCTGAACACTCTTCGTCGACGTTCTACGCAAACAAGATCGCTTATGAACATTAACCAGCATGAACATAGACAGGTAGAGAAAAAAAATTACCATGGAGCCAGTAGGAAGATATAGTCTAGAGCTGCTGCAGCTACTAACATCATATCCTGTAGTGACAGTAGAACTGTCTGACTGTTTCCAGCTGTCGAGGTTAGCATCAACGTCAGGAACACCTGCCTGTAAAAAAGAATCTTCTCAGTAATAATTTTCATTTATTTATTTTTTACCTGTGCATCACTCAAGCTTGATTTTTCTGTGATGACTGTAATGTCCGAGCTTTCCCTGGGCAGAAGCGTGCGGCGACTATCTGAAATTGAGGACACGCTGTCGAGAAGCTTCCTCTTTTTTTCCGGCGGAATAGATGATGACCTGGAGAGCGGTTGCTTTCCATCAGAACTAATACTGCTGACCGACGCTAAAAGTTCAACCTTTGCTTCATGAAGCAAGGAAATTGACTTAAGTGGAAGCGGATGTTCTTTCTCAGGAACGATGAAACATACATGACCAATGTCAGTCTCGAACAGGAAAACTGGGATTTTAGCTCCTTCCTTGGCAGCCTCTTTCAACCAGACCGGATGTGCATCGCTTGGCAGCGTAGCTATCTCTAGGTCTGGATTAGGTGCATAGCTGAGCAAAATCTCTTGATCTTTCGATATTGCGGTGGTGACAGTCACAATAGGAGTACCCTTGCTGACCTGACATTATTTACAACAATATTTATAGAAAAAATACAACACACGTAACAAAAACTTACATTGCATGGATGTATGTAACAACTAACATAATTTACCTTCACGTTCGGTCGGCAAGTGTCATCGTCGAGCTTGTTGAACCCTTGCGATGAAGAGTTGATGAGATGCATTGCATTCCTGCTCGATTCGTTAATGAATTTAATTGGATGCATCCCTGTTTGCAGGGAACTCCCAATTTTCATAGTGAAATGATCAGAAAATGCAGCATGATCTGCAGCACGCAAAGACTTTCCTCCTGGTTCGAGGAGCCCAAGCTGAAAAGAAGGAGGAAGGTATTTATCAGCAAAGACTCCGTAGCCACCAACACGGTGTGCCACATATATCGGCGCCTTGCTAGCCCTCAGCATGGCATACCTAAAGTTTGAAATACACATGAAAAAAATGGCAGCGCTTCCCGTTAGAGGGAATCACTAAAAAAAAAAAAGGACAGAGAAAGGCTCACTGATAGAAGGCCACACACACTAGCTAGTTATACTAAAGCTAGTATCTATACTCCCCTCTTTAAACTATGCTATATAATAATAATAATAATAATAATAATAATAATAATAATAATAATAATAATAATAATAATAATAATAATAATAATAATAACAATAATAACAATAATAATAATAATAATAGATTTATCAGTCAATTGGCCTTTGATCCTGTCGGACATGTGCCTCCATTGGTAGCACGGGGCCGTTCGGTGACGCGGCTCCGCTCCAAAGACTCAATAATAATAATAATAATAATAATAATAATAATAATAATAATAATAATAATAATAATAATAATAATAATAATAATAATAATAATAATAATAATAATAATAATAATAATAATAATAATAGTGCTTCTCAGTCAATGGCGAATGCATTTCTGCACATGTGCCTCCATCGTCTCACCCGTGAGGGGAGTACGAAGATTTGACGATAGGCTCTACTGACACCCCCGCAAGGCAGCTCCAAGCAATAATAATAATAATAATAATAATAATAATAATAATAATAATAATAATAATAATAATAATAATAATAATAATAATATATTGAAGAGGAAATGCAAAATCATGCCGGTCAGTTTCACAAACTTTTGTGCAGAGTTTTTTCCACAGATTGTTGTGTACAGAAGAAAAGAATAGCATTCCCGCTCATTCTGAGCTGGGAAAAGAGCGGGAATGCTGTTACATCTTCTCGAAATGTCATGCTCTCAATAAAATCTCTGCACAAAAGTTTGCAAAACAGCAATCCAAAAACGAGTTTCATCGAATTGCTGGTTTGTGAAAAATAGATTAAGCTGGGTCGTGCAATGTTAAGAAATGACATTTATAGCTTCAACAAACACGTTGCAGCAGAAACATGCAAGGGATGACATGAGTTGAGAGTACGTACTAGGAAGGAAATGCAAAATCATGCCGGTCGGTTTTCACAAACTTTTGTGCAGAGTTTTTTCCATAGATTGTTGTGTACAGAAGAAAATAATAGCATTCCCGCTCATTCTGAGCTGGGAAAAGAGCGGGAATGCTGTTACATCTTCTCGTAATGTCATGCTCTTAATAAAATCTCTGCACAAAAGTTTGCAAAACAGCAGTCCGAAAACGAGTTTCATCGAATTGCTGGTTTGTGAAAAATAGATTAAGCTGGGTCGTGCAATGTTAGGAAATGACATTTATAGCTTCAACAAACACGTTATAGCAGAAACATGCAAGGGATGACATGAGTTGAGAGTACGTAGGAAGGAAATGCAAAATCATGCCGGTCGGTTTTCACAAACTTTTGTGCAGAGTTTTTTCCACAGATTGTTGTGTACAGAAAAAAAGAATAGCATTCCCGCTCATTCTGAGCTGGGAAAAGAGCGGGAATGCTGTTACATTTTCTCGAAATGTCATGTTCTCAATAAAATCTCTGCACAAAAGTTTGCAAAACAGCAATCCAAAAACGAGTTTCATCGAATTGCTGGTTTATGAAAAATAGATTAAGCTGGGTCGTGCAATGTTAGGAAATGACATTTATAGCTTCAACAAACACGTTATAGCAGAAACATGCAAGGGATGACATGAGTTGAGAGTACGTAGGAAGGAAATGCAAAATCATGCCGGTCGCTTTTCACAAACTTTTGTGCAGAGTTTTTTTCCACAGATTGTTGTGTACAGAAAAAAAGAATAGCATTCCCGCTCATTCTGAGCTGGGGAAAGAGCGGGAATGCTGTTACATCTTCTCGAAATGTCATGCTCTTAATAAAATTTCTGCACAAAAGTTTGATAATAACACGACCCTTTTTCCACACGTTCAAATTTCAGACCGGCCCGAGAAAAATTTTAAGGTTGAAGGCGCTGACTGGTAGTTATGTCTTTGGAATTCAACTCATTTTGCTCGTTTGTCAACGTGTAGGATCACTTTCTGACTCTGGCATGTCTACGAAGCACATTGCCAAGACTCTGCAAGCCATTCTCAAAAATTCGCGTGGGGAATTGTTCCTTAAAATCAACGGGTCTGCAGACGTGCTGCCCTTTGATTGTGTGGAGATTCCCCACGCCGTCTTTTGCAAGCATGATCTGGTATATGCTTGCTCACTTACTTACTTACTTATTTATTTAATGTGCAACATGCAGGGCAAAGGCGATTTGGAGGAGTTGGTCCGCGGCTTCAGCTACACCTGGAATGCACAAGGTATTATGTATGTATGTATGTATTTATAATGCATGCATCGTAGGGATCCTGCTCAAGAATAAGCCTGTGCCCTGGGACGACGGATTGGGAGAAGCTCCTCCCGCAAAAAGGCAGAAGAGACAGGAGAAGGAGAAGGAGAAGGAGAAGAAGGAGAAGCAAAAAAAGAAGGACAAAGGGAAGGAGAAGGAGAAGGAGAAGAAGAAGGAGGAGGAGAAGAAGAAGAAGGAGGAGAAGAAGAAGAAGAAGGATGAAAAGGAGAAGAAGGAGGAGGAGAAGAAGAAGAAGGAGGAGGAGGAGGAGAAGAAGAAGAAGAAGGAGGAGGAGGAGAAGAAGAAGAAGAAGGAGGAGGAGCAGAAGAAGAAGAAGAAGAAGAAGAAGAAGAAGGAGGAGAAGAAGAAGAAGAAGAAGAGGGAGAAGGAGGAGGAGGAGGAGGAGAAGAAGAAGAAGAAGAAGGAGGAGGAGGAGAAGGAGAAGAAGGAGGAGGAGAAGAAGAAGAAGGAGGAGGAGGAGGAGAAGGAGGAGGAGAAGAAGAAGAAGAAGAAGGAGGAGGAGGAGAAGAAGAAGAAGGAGGAGGAGGAGAAGAAGAAGAAGGAGGAGGAGGAGAAGAAGAAGGAGGAGGAGAAGAAGAAGAAGGAGGAGGAGGAGAGGAAGAAGAAGAAGGAGGAGGAGGAGGAGAGGAAGAAGAAGGAGGAAGAGGAGAGGAAGAAGGAGGAGGAAGAGAGGAAGAAGATGGAGGAGGAGGAGAGGAAGAAGAAGGAAGAGGAGGATGACCAGCTGAGTGGGTTTCCCCCTCTGGATTCGGGGAAGGTTCGCGTGTGGGCCCACAAAGGAATTTTCACATTCCTATCCGGATTAGATTATCAAGACTGGTATTATTATTATTATTGTTATTATTATTATTATTATTATTATTATTATTATTATTATTATTATTATTATTATTATTATTATTATTATTATTATTATTATTATTATTATTATTATTATTATTATTATTATTATCATTATTATTATTATTATTATTATTATTATTATTATTATTATTATTATTATTATTATTATTATTATTATTATTATTATTACTGGATACTGTAGCATAGTTTACAGAAAGGAGTTAGTTACTAGCTTTAGTATAGTTAGCTAGTGTGTGTGGCCTTCTATCAATGAGCCTTTCCCTGTCTTTTTTTTTTCGAGTATAATCCCTCTAACGGGAAGCGCTGTCATTTTTTTTTTAATTTCATACTGTTATTATTATTATTATTATTATTATTATTATTATTATTATTATTATTATTATTATTATTATTATTATTATTATTATTATTATTTTATTATTATTATTATTATTATTATTATTATTATTATTATTATTATTATTATTATTATTATTATTATTATTATTATTATTATTATTATTATTATTATTATTATTATTATTATTATTATTATTATTATTATTATTATTATTATTATTATTATTATTATTATTATTATTATTATGTGGCACCGCGATAGCCCAGTGGTTAAGGTCTACCATCTGGGACCTGTCGCCAGTTCGATTCCCGTCGGTGCCAGTATTTTCAAAGGATATTTTCTTTGAAAGTATTGGTCTGTCTGGAAGGCTTGGAGCTGCCTTGCGGGGATGTCAGTAGAGCCTATAGTCAAATCTTCGTACTCCCCTCGCGGGTGAGACGATGGAGGCACATGTGCAGAAATGCATTCGCCATTGACTGAGAAGCACTATTATTATTATTATTATTATTATTATTATTATTATTATTATTATTATTATTATTATTATTATTATTATTATTATTATTATTATTATTATTATTATTATTATTATTATTATTATTATTATTATTATTATTATGGACACCGTGATAGCCCAGTGGTCAAGTTCTACCATCTGGGCCCTGTCGCCAGTTCGATTCCCGTCGGTGCCACCAGTATTTTCATTGAACATACCGGTCCGTCTGGAAGTGTTGGAACTGCCCTTGCGGGGGTGTCATTAGAGCCTATCGTCAATTCTTCGTACTCTCCTCACGGGTGAGACGATGGAGGCGCATGTGCAGATTTGTATTAGCCATTGACAGAGAAGCACTATTATTATTATTATTATTATTATTATTATTATTATTATTATTATTATTATTATTATTATTATTATTATTAGCTTTTTCTTCTGTTCCTCTTTTATTATTTATTATTATTATTATTATTATTATTATTATTATTATTATTATTATTATTATTATTATTATTATTATTATTATTCAGCCCAATGGCCTCAAGGCGTTAAACTGTGACGCTAACTCATAACCCTTTGGTGGTAGATGCTGGGGAGGAGGGTCGTTGCGCGCGTAAAAGATCTTAAACTCCGCATATGCTGGTTGATAGCCCAGGACCCAGCAGACACCAGATTGTTATGGGTGGGGTTTTGAGGCAGCTCTAGCAACCGCGCTTGGTGTATGCACTTGCACATTCGGTGACGTCTTGCAAGAGGTTGCTGGGACTGCGGAATAACCTCGGCTTAGTGCAGTCTTGCCCTCAGGAGCTCCATCGGTGGCCCCGATCATCAGGCGAGAGACTGACACGGGGGGGTGGAGGACCTCGAACAAGGGTATTGGAGGCTTATGTCCGTTGAGGATATGCCATTAGCGTGCAAGATATAGTATTATTATTATTATTATTATTATTATTATTATTATTATTATTATTATTATTATTATTATTATTATTATTATTATTATTATTATTATTATTATTATTATTATTATTATTATTATTATTCAGCCCAATGGCCTCAAGGCGTTAAACTGTGACGCCAACTCATAACCCTTTGGTGGTAGATGCTGGGGAGGAGGGTTGTTGCGCGCGTAAAAGATCTTAAACTCCGCATATGCTGGTTGATAGCCCAGGACCCAGCAGACACCAGATTGTTATGGGTGGGGTTTCGAGGCAGCTCTAGCAACCGCGCTTGGTGTATGCACTTGCACATTCGGTGACGTCTTGCAAGAGGTTGCTGGGACTGCGGAATAACCTCGGCTTAGTGCAGTCTTGCCCTCAGGAGCTCCATCGGTGGCCCCGATCATCAGGCGAGAGACTGACACGGGGGGTGGAGGACCTCGAACAAGGGTATTGGAGGCTTATGTCCGTTGAGGATATGCCATTAGCTGCATCAGTACGCCTCAGATATAGTATTATTATTATTATTTAGGGAGTACATAGGCCATCGGTCCCTTTCCATGGGCTGATTGGTATAAAGCTCCTAGATTAATGTTCTATGCCGTCACTTCCTTTATTCCACCGATTGGTGTGGAGACTTTCCTTATGGAATGGAGGACTGGATGCACATGGCCTTTTGGCTCAGCAATTGGCAGACGATACATATTATTATTATTATTATTATTATTATTATTATTATTATATTGTTATTATTATTATTCGATAGCATAGTTTAGAGAGGGGAGTATAGATACTTAGCTTTAGTATAGTTAGCTAGTGTGTGTGGCCTTCTATCAGTTATCAGTGAGCCTTTCCCTGTTTTTTTTTTTCGAGTATATTTCTTCTAACGGGAAGCGCTGCCATTTTTTTTTTAATTTAAACTCTCTTATTATTATTATTATTATTATTCCTCTTTTGCTGCTGCTTTAATTAGCTTGCTCTTTAAGTTCACATCCGAGGACAACAAACATCGGGAGGGGGCGCTCGCGCTCGACGTTGCACTTACAAAGTACAACAATTTCGAACTGAAGGCGTCCACGCAAGTGGAGACATGTGAGGGTGAAACTTCACCTTGTGCTCCCGGGTCTTTTTCCCTATAAGTATGAAAGATTTTTATAAACTGATTGTTTATTTTTTATTTGCAGGCTCTTCATTGTCTTTCCCATTGGTTGGCGCAAGAAGACTCCTGCGCAAGTCAATCGAGGTACTGTATGTTTTTCAAAATTCACAAGCTGCACATATTTTTTATACTTGGATGTTGCAGGATCGAAGCGCTTCATTTTTGCTGCGCGCGAGGTCGACACTGACGGCGATGGCAAGGCTGACGAAATCCAATATCAGCTCATGGGTTTTTTTGGTTTTAACCTTAAACACTCTTGCATGCTTGATCCGTCGCCGATGGACTTCGAGAAGCAGGTGAAGCCCGCGTGGCTCCTCTACGTCGGTAACCCCACGAACACGCCTATGATTTGCAACTGGCGGAAGCGGGAGCTTTTGCTTCTGTACGAAGCAAACAAGGTCATTTCTTCTTCTTCTTCTTCTTCTTCTTCTTCTTCTTCTTCTTCTTCTTCCAATTTTTCTTTTTCTTCTTCATATACATGTTATTATTCTTTTTTCTCCACCAGCTCCATCTTTTTTTTTTTTTTCGTTTTTTTTTTTTTTTTTTTTTTTTTTTTGTTTTTGTTTTTTTTGGCATCTTCCTTTTCTTTATTTTGCATATTTACTGCATGCTCGCCTGAAACGTTAGAAGAAGAATCAAAAAAAGGGCCCGACTGAGCCTCGCTCTTCGGGCAGGCCAAAAAAACTGAGATTCGGTAGCAACATTGTATGTAATGAAAAATGAAGGATGTATGTAATATTGTTTGGTTCTTTGTGCAGAATCCATCGACGTCGACGATGTTCCAGACGTTCCAGACGTCCCTGAAGAAGAAGAGACCCCTGAGCCTCCTATGCCTAAGGGGTCCAGCAAGAAAAAGCCAGGTACTAGCAAATTTCATCTTTTTTTGTGTGCTTTTTTTTTCAGTGTTTTCTAATTTCTGACGTGACTAGGCAAGCCGAAGTCCAAAAAGCCCGCGGTCGACGCTGATGAAGTGGACATGTCGTTGGAGGTATAATCTTTCCTACTCCTTCTTCTTCTTTTTCTTTTTTTTTGTGAGGGGGGGGGCCCCGGGGGGGGGGGGGGTCAAAAGGTCTCTTTGGGCGCCGCAGCATATAGTTTAGAGAGGGGAGTATAGCTACTAGCTTTAGTATGGCTAGCTAGTGTGTGTGGCATTCTATCAGTGAGCCTTTCCCTGTCTTTTTTTTTCCGAGTATAATCTCTCTAACGGGAAGCGCTGACATTTTTTTTTTCAAACTTTATTATTATTATTATTATTATTATTATTATTATTATTATTATTATTATTATTATTATTATTATTATTATTATTATTATTATTATTATTTATTATTATTATTATTATTATTATTTAGGGAGTACATTAGGCCATCGGTCCCTTTCCATGGGCTGATTGGTATAAAAGCTCCTAGAGTGATGTTCTATGCCGTCACTTCCTTTATTCCACCGATTGGTGTGGAGACTTTCCTTATGGAATGGAGGACTGGATGCACATGGCCTTTTGTCTCAGCAATTGGCAGGAGATATACTATTATTATTATTATTATTATTATTATTATTATTATTATTATTATTATTATTCTTTTGTTGTTGT
>WBZZ01003922.1:0-27506 GCA_019918135.1 Paulinella micropora
TTTATGTGGAGAAGTGGTTTATTGTTGGCCTGGCTGGGACACACACACGAAGCCACAATATTTGAAAATGACCAAGCAATAGCTTCAAGACTTTGTACTGGCAGCGTCTGCAACTGCAAAGCCATGCAAAATCAGTAATCTAAAGGAAAGAATGCAGACGGTCGCAACGCAACGTGCCAAACCCCGAAGAGTGATACTAAAAAACCTAGTTATATGTACGTTGACCTAGTAAGTGAGAAAGAATGTAGAAAACGTTCCAACAGTTCTAACAGGAAGGAAACGAAGCGGTAAGCCAAGTGAAAAGCGGGCAGAAATGATCGCCAGGAAATGATCGCCAGAACAGGTTGACAGGTTTCTTTGATCACTAATTACTATGTAGTGATGAGTGCTATGACTGTAGTGACGGTCACTTAAGTAATTTTTGTGGCGATGGCTCACTGCAACTAAAGTCACTGCTACCAGCCAAGTATAGTGATGAGAACAAATAACTGTAGTTCCTATCACTCCCAAGAGTAGTGACGGGCACTACAGGTGTTTAGTAGTCATCACTAACAACAGTTAGTGACGGGCACTACATATTTAGTGACCATCACTAATAACAGTTAGTGCTCATCACTACATCCGTTAGTGATGAGCACTACATTTGTATAGTGATCATCACTAACAGGATGTAGTGATGAGCACTACATCAGTAGTGATGAGCACTACATTTGTAGTGATCATCACTAACAGGATGCAGTGATGAGCACTACGATGGTGTAGTGACCATCACTACCTTTTGTTAGTGACGATCACTACACCACTGTAGTGCTCATCACTACCTATCATTACTTTGTTAGTGATGAGCACTACGAAAATGTAGTGATTATCACTACCAACTTTTTTGTTTGAACTAATTTGTTTAGTGATAGGCACTATCTTTTCTAGTGATCGGCAGTACGTTTCGTCGATTTATTAAAATTTTTGCTTCCTCAGTACCATTCAGTGATGATCAAGTGATGTGCACTCATGTTGTAGTGATGTGCGCTCATATTGTAGTGACTATCACTACAGACACAAGCAAGATACATTAAAAACATGTTGCTAGTGACCGTCACTTGTTAGTGATCATCACTAGATTTTTACTGATGCATAATTCCAAAAATTGTAGTGATTCTAGTGATAATCACTAATTTTTTTAAATTTTTCACAAGTAGAGTTCTAGCAGTGCTTGCTAGTGACAGTTACTAAATATGTAGTGATGAGCACTCACTTTTTAGTTATAATCACTTATTAAGTGCTCATCACTAAAATCACTAACTTTTGCGTAACAGTCGACTGTTAAAACAGGAAACACTTCCATTTTCAGGTAGTGCTCATCATTACCTCGGTAAGTGATGAGGGAGAATCTAGGATCAAGCGTAGTGATGGCATTGAAATCACTATATTCAGGATACAGGAGGCAGTAGTGATGATCACTAACACAATTTGTGTCGTATTTTAATTGATACATCACTAACTTTTTTGAATGATGCATCACTAAAAAATGTTAGTGCTCATCACTAAAAAAAGTTTAGTGATGGTATTCCGTACGTGTAGTGCTGGAAAATCAATTTATTTTTGAAAAAAATTTAAGTAGGTTACGCACATCTGAAAATAATACAATAGTACTTACAATAGAAACAGCATGAGTTCTTTTGCTAAAATTAATCGAAATCTGCTGTCAAATTCTTGATTTCGCTTCGAGTTCTTAGTTTCTAGAGTTTTTCAAAGTAATTTTGTATTTATGAATTCGAAATTAAGTGTTAAATTTTAAAAATTATTTTCTTCTCATTATCTTGAATTTTCAACATAAAAACTATGTAATATAAATCTACGTCTCATCCACTTTCGAATGGTGTCAACCGCTCCTCAATCCGACCTCGCGTTCCTACAAACGATAAACTCAAAGTCATCACCGTCTGAGCTAATTACAAAAATCAAAGGACCGACTTTTGAAAAAAGACCGAGTTTTGCGTGTGGGTGGAGTGGCTTGTTATTTTTGGACCCGATTTTGAGCAGGTACCCTAAAATAATCGTCAACCCATTCAAAGTTATTACTCAAAAATTATAACGTCGAGGGTCTAGGACTCGAGGGTCAACTCTGATCTGTTATGCAATCAAATTTCGATGCATCTTATGCTCATTTCATAGCTTTTCATTATCTCGACTTTATTTTCCTCCGTGCGTGAAGTTAAATCACCGCACGATTTCAAATCAAAATCTCCCCAACTTTTCAGTTCAATAGTCTATTATCTGTGAACGTATGTTTTGCACAGTCTATTATCTGTGAACGTATGTTTTTGCACAGGACTTGCAGCTGTTGAGACAGAGGAAGTACTTTTTTGTATCCTTGACATCGACTTTGTTGTGCTTCCTTCCTTCCTTCCTTCCTTCCTTCCTTCCTTCCTTCCTTCCTTCCTTCCTCCTTCCTTCCTTCCTCCTTCCTTCCTTCCTTCCTTCCTTTCTTTCTCTTTCTTTTCTTTCTTTCTTTTCTTTCGTTCTTCCTTTCTTTTTCTTTTTCTTTCTTTCGTTTCTTAATAATCTTTCTTTTCATGAAATATATTTGTAAAGGCAGTATTAAAATAATGATAACGACTCATTTCGAGCTTGAAAGGAACCACAATTCAAGTTTACAATGTAGCAATAAACTATATAGACACAATAGTGTCAATATTCGATGTAAATAGTCATGAACACAAGCAAAAAGAGACAATATAGCAATTGGGGACAACAATTGTTACATGCAATATGGACAGAGAAACAAAGAAGTGTATTCATATGTGGACAGGAACAAGTGCAAATATGGATAATATACAAAGGCTGTGAAAAAATTCTGTGTACACAGAAGTGAGGAAAATCAAAGAGTATGTGAGATAAATAATGCCAGAAGATGCATACAACGAGTACAAAAAGATAAAAAGGAGAAAATGTAAGAGAGGTAAATAAAAGCTGTAAACAAGTATCTATGTATTAAAATGGGGAGGGCACAGAAAGATCGTTTGAGATAAGTGGTGTCAGTATACAAAAGGTACAAAGTGGATCAAAGAAGACACATATGAGAGAAGAAAATGTAAGAGGTAAATAAAAAACTCAGCGAGCCCAGTGGGAAAAGAGGGAAAGGTCAAGCAACACAAAGAAGAGGAGCATAGTTTGCGACAGGAGCAGGGGAAAAGAGAGAAAGAAAAAGAAAGGGAATAAAGCTGTTCGACGGCATTCGAGTAAATGTAGAAGAAATCACAAAAGAATAAAGGAGAAGGCAAGCTAGCGGCCATCATCCCAAAGATGACGCAAAACTGCATCGATGAGTTGGCAGTTGCCACGAGCTAACTTGGTAGCAGAGTGCGCAAAAGTAGGGTAGGCCGAGGTCAGAGGGGAGATCATCAGCTTGAGGAGCAAGCGCTCGTTTGAATATAAGAAGGCATCTAACTTGAGCAGCGCAGTGCGCTTCAACACGCAGAATGTAGCGCATGGCTGCAGAGCCGATTGCACCCGTAGTTTCAACCACAAAGGGAACGAGTGCAACGTTGAGAGCACGTATAGTGGATCTTTTTTTTTTTTTTTTTTCTCCTGGCTTCTTTCTTTCTTTATTCCTTCCTTCCTTCCTTCCTTCCTTGTGCTGTTTCTTCTTCTTCTTCTTCTTCTTCTTCTTCTTCTTCTTCTTCTACTACTACTACTACTACAACTACTACTACTACTTTTTCTTCTTCTTCTTCTTCTTCTTCTTCTTCTTCTTCTTCGTCTTTTCTTCTCCTCCTCCTCCTTGCCTCCGCCTCCTCTAACTATCAAATGCCATAGTGTTACTAAGCACTAAAATAAAAAGAAGGGAAAGGGCATCGAGGAATCTAATCCCAAGAACATTCACATTCACAAGGCAAGGCAAAAGAGATTTCAAGAGCAAGAAACCTGGCACGACTGCTACTGCTACTACTGCTGCTGCTGCTACTACTACTACTCCTACTACTACTGCTACTACTACTACTACTACTACTACTAATAGTAGTAGTAATAATAATAATAATAATAAATAATAGTGCTTCTCTGTCAATGGCTGATGCATTTCTGCACATGCGCCTCCATCGTCTCACCCGTGAGGGGAGTACGAAGAATTGACGATAAGCTCTAATGACACCCCCGCAAGGGCAGTTCCAACACTTCCAGACGGGCCGGTATGTTCAATGAAAATACTGGTCCAGAAATAGACCGGTATGTTCAATGAAAATACTGGTGGCACCGACGGGAATCGAACTGGCGACAGGGCCCAGATGGTAGAACTTGACCACTGGGCTATCACGGTGTCCATAATAATAAATAATAATAATGATAATAATAATAATAATAGTGCTTCTCAGTCAATGGCTGATGCATTTCTGCACATGCGCCTCCATCGTCTCACCCGCGAGGGGAGTACGAAGATTTGACGATAGGCTCTACTGACACCCCCGCAAGGCAGCTCAAGCCTTCCAGACAGACCAATACTTTCAAAGAAATATCCTTTGAAAATACTGGCACCGACGGGAATCGAACTGACGACAGGTCCCAGATGGTAGACCTTAACCACTGGGCTATCGCGGTGCCACTAATAATAATAATAATAATAATAATAATAATAGTGCTTCTCTGTCAATGGCTGATGCATTTCTGCACATGCGCCTCCATCGTCTTACCCGTAAGGGGAGTACGAAGAATTGACGATAAGCTCTAATGACACCCCCGCAAGGGCAGTTCCAACACTTCCAGACGGGCCGGTGTGTTCAATGAAAATACTGGTCCAGAAATAGACCGGAATAATAATAATAATAATAATAGTGCTTCTCTGTCAATGGCTGATGCATTTCTGCACATGCGCCTCCATCGTCTCACCCGTGAGGGGAGTACGAAGAATTGACGATAGGCTCTAATGACACCCCCGCAAGGGCAGTTCCAACACTTCCAGACGGACCGGTATGTTCAATGAAAATACTGGTCCAGACGGAGCGGTATGTTCAATGAAAATACTGGTGGCACCGACGGGAATCGAACTGGCGACAGGGCCAATAATAATAATAATAATAATAACAATAATAATAGTGCTTCTCTGTCAATGGCTGATGCATTTCTGCACATGCGCCTCCATCGTCTCACCCGTGAGGGGAGTACGAAGAATTGACGATAAGCTCTAATGACACCCCCGCAAGGGCAGTTCCAACACTTCCAGACGGGCCGGTATGTTCAATGAAAATACTGGTCCAGAAATAGACCGGTATGTTCAATGAAAATACTGGTGGCACCGACGGGAATCGAACTGGCGACAGGGCCCAGATGGTAGAACTTGACCACTGGGCTATCACGGTGTCCATAATAATAATAATAATAATAATAATAATAATAATAATAATAATAGTGCTTCTCTGTCAATGGCTGATGCAAATCTGCACATGCGCCTCCATCGTCTCACCCGTGAGGGGAGTACGAAGAATTGACGATAAGCTCTAATGACACCCCCGCAAGGGCAGTTCCAACACTTCCAGACGGGCCGGTATGTTCAATGAAAATACTGGTCCAGAAATAGACCGGTATGTTCAATGAAAATACTGGTGGCACCGACGGGAATCGAACTGGCGACAGGGCCCAGATGGTAGAACTTGACCACTGGGCTATCACGGTGTCCAATAATAATAATAATAATAATAATAATACTATTTACTATATCTGAGGCGTACTGATGCAGCTAATGGCATATCCTCAACGGACATAAGCCTCCAATACCCTTGTTCGAGGTCCTCCACCCCCCCGTGTCAATCTCTCGCCTGATGATCGGGGCCACCGATGGAGCTCCTGAGGGCAAGACTGCACTAAGCCGAGGTTATTCCGCAGTCCCAGCAACCTCTTGCAAGACGTCACCGAATGTGCAAGTGCATACACCAAGCGCGGTTGCTAAAGCTGCCTCGAAACCCCACCCATAACAATCTGGTGTCTGCTGGGTCCTGGGCTATCAACCAGCATATGCGGAGTTTAAGATCTTTTACGCGCGCAACGACCCTCCTCCCCAGCATCTACCACCAAAGGGTTATGAGTTGGCGTCACAGTTTAACGCCTTGAGGCCATTGGGCTGGAACTCTGTTTAAATAATAATAATAATAATAATAATAATAATAATAATAATAATAATAATAGTGCTTCTCTGTCAATGGCTGATGCATTTCTGCACATGCGCCTCCATCGTCTCACCCGTGAGGGGAGTACGAAGAATTGACGATAAGCTCTAATGACACCCCCGCCAGGGCAGTTCCAACACTTCCAGACGGGCCGGTATGTTCAATGAAAATACTGGTCCAGAAATAGACCGGTATGTTCAATGAAAATACTGGTGGCACCGACGGGAATCGAACTGGCGACAGGGCCCAGATGGTAGAACTTGACCACTGGGCTATCACGGTGTCCATAATAATAATAATAATAATAATAGTAATAATAATAATAATGATAATGACTAGGGGCTGCACCAACACCTGAAAGGATGGTTTGCGGTGCGCTTCGCGCACCCCCCCACCCCCACTTGGGCTGGGTTCCCGGGGGGAGGGCCCCCGGACCCTCCTTTCACGTCGACAGGGTACGTTCAATTGCCGGAGGTACCAGCAGAACGCAAGTGTAAGCTCTGGTGGCACAAAAACCTAAAATCTCTTGTTTTTGTGCCACCCGCCACCAAAACTTTTTTATCTCCGAAGAGAGCGCACCGAGAGGTGTCGGGTACACCAAACATCAGCCTCAAACTCCCTCTGGTGTGCGCAAACGGCGCCTGGTGGCGCCAAAACATCAAATTTCCGGTGTGTAAGCCACCCGGCACCGCAATCTTTTATATTTTCGAAAAGAGCTAATCAAGAAGTGTCAGATACACCAAATATCAGCCGCTAACTCCTTCTGGTGTGCGCAAACGGCGGCTGGTGGCACAAGACCTCAATATTCTGGTGTGGGTGCCACCCGCGACCAAAGGGTACGTACAATCGCCGGGCCGGGGTTCCCGGGGGAGAGCACCCCAGACCCCCCTTGCCCCGTCGACAGGGTACGTTCAATTGCCGGAGGCACCGGCAAGTACTGCTTAAAAAACAAGTAAATTTGCCATTCAGGACACTCCCCTAACGCAAATATTTGCGTGAATTACAAAAAAAACTATATCAGCATCAACATCGAGTCCGGGGCTAGCCACCCTGCAAATATGAGCTCCCAACTCCTGGTTCCCACAAACCATTATTTATAGGGATGGGGGTGCAAAAATAGGCCAAAAAAACAAGGAATTTGGGCATTCAAGACACTCCCCTAACGCATATATTTGCGTGAATTCCAAAAAAAACTATATCAGCATCAAATCCAATCCGGGGCTAGCCACCCTGTCAATATGAGCTCCCAACTCTTCCTGGTTCCCACAAACCATGATTTATTCCGACGAGGATGCAGAAAATAGGCTTTAAAAAACAAGGAATTTTGGCATTCAGGATACTCCCCTACGCAAATATTTGCGTGAATTCCAAAGAAATATACCAGCATCAAGATCGAGTCTGGGGCTAGTCACCCTGCCAATATGAGCTCCCAACTCCTGGTTCCCACAAACCATGATTTATTCCGACAGGGGTGCGGAAATGCGGGGTGGGGGGTGGGTGGGGGGTACACAATTTCCAGTTTTCAATTTGCCCCTCCCCCCAAACCCACCTACTCCAACACCTTTCAGGGATGATAATAATAATAATAATAATAATAATAGTGCTTCTCTGTCAATGGCTGATGCATTTCTGCACATGCGCCTCCATCGTCTCACCCGTGAGGGGAGTACGAAGAATTGACGATAAGCTCTAATGACACCCCCGCCAGGGCAGTTCCAACACTTCCAGACGGGCCGGTATGTTCAATGAAAATACTGGTCCAGAAATAGACCGGTATGTTCAATGAAAAATAATAATAATAATAATAATAATAATAGTGTATCTCCTGCCAATTGCTGAGCCAAAAGGCCATGTGCATCCAATCCTCCATTCCATAAGGAAAGTCTCCACACCAATCGGTGGAATAAAGGAAGTGACGGCATAGAACATTACTCTAGGAGCTTTATACCAATCAGCCCATGGAAAGGAACCGATGGCCTATGTACTCCCTAAATAATAATAATAATAATAATAATAATAATAATAGTGCTTCTCTGTCAATGGCTGATGCATTTCTGCACATGCGCCTCCATCGTCTCACCCGTGAGGGGAGTACGAAGAATTGACGATAGGCTCTAATGACACCCCCGCAAGGGCAGTTCCAACACTTCCAGACGGACCGGTATGTTCAATGAAAATACTGGTCCAGACGGACCGGTATGTTCAATGAAAATACTGGTGGCACCGACGGGAATCGAACTGGCGACAGGGCCCAAATGGTAGAACTTGACCACTGGGCTATCACGGTGTCCAAAATAATAATAATAATAATAATAGTGCTTCTCTGTCAATGGCTGATGCATTTCTGCACATGCGCCTCCATCGTCTCACCCGTGAGGGGAGTACGATGAATTGACGATAAGCTCTAATGACACCCCCGCAAGGGCAGTTCCAACACTTCCAGACGGGCCGGTATGTTCAATGAAAATACTGGTCCAGAAATAGACCGGTATGTTCAATGAAAATACTGGTGGCACCGACGGGAATCGAACTGGCGACAGGGCCCAGATGGTAGAACTTGACCACTGGGCTATCACGGTGTCCATAATAATAATAATAATAATAATAATAATAATAATAATAATAATAATAATAACTAGGGGCTGCGCCAATACCTGAAAGGATGGTTTGCGGTGCGCTTCGCGACCACCCCCCCCCCCCCCCTCTACCCCCTCCTCCTCTCCTCTTCCCAATGTCGCTTTTCCTCTCATTCTCACATGCACAACTTTTACAGCCTCGGAGCAATATCAGCCATTCATTTTGGCACTACTTTGTCATCACATTCGACATTCATAGTTTCAACTATATCCCTAAAAAGAGCTCGTGACAAGCTTGCGAAAACACAAAGAATCAGCCTCTAAGCCCCTCTGGCACAACTCTTAGAGCCTTCGAGTATTCAGCCATTCATTTTGGCACTTTGCCAGAATCTTCGCAAATCTCTTTTTCAACTGGTTTACAACATAGAGCGCGTCCAAGGTTGTGGAAACAAAATCAGCCTCTCAACTCTCTGGTACAACTTTGGGAGGCTTGGAGGATTTTCAGCCATTCATTTTGGTGCCGGCTAATTCGCTTCGGGTACATACAATTGAGGGCTGGGGTTCCCGGGGGAAGAGCCACCCGGACCCCGTTTCCACAGTCGACAGGGTACGTTCAAGTGCCGGAGGTAACCGGCATAAATCCTTCTGGCACAACTCTTTAGAGCCTTGGAGCATTCTCAGCCGTTCATTTTGGTGCCGCCTAATCCGCGTAGGGTACGTGCAATTGCAGGGCTGGGATTCCCGGGGGAAGGGCCCCCTGAACCACCCCCCCCCCCCTTTCCCCTTCGACAGGGTACGTTCAATTGACGGAGGTACCGGCAAGTACTCCCATAAAAACAAAGCATTTTGGCATTCAGGACACTCGCCTAACGCAAATATTTGCGCGAATTCCAAAAAAAAACTATACCAGCATCAACATCGAGTCTGGGGCAGCCACCCTGCAAATATGAGCTCCCAACTCCTGGTCCCCATAAACCATGATTCATAGGGACAGGGGGTCCAGAAAATAGGCCCAAAAAAACAAGGATTTTGGAATTCACGACACTCCCCTAACGCAAATATTTGCGTGAATTCCAAAAAAAAAATTACACCAGCATCAACATCGAGTCTGGGGCTAGCCACCCTGCAAATTGACCTCCCAACTCCTCGTTCCCACAAACCATGATTTATAGGGACAGGGGTGCGGACATTTGTGTGTGTTTGGGGGGGGGGGGGGTACACAATTTTCCAATCCCTACTCCCTACTCCCAACACCTTTCAGGGATAATAATAATAATAATAATAATAATAATAATAATAATAATAATAATAATAATAGTGCTTCTCAGTCAATGGCGAATGCATTTCTGCACATGTGCCTCCATCGTCTCACCCGCGAGGGGAGTGCGAAGATTTGACGATAGGCTCTACTGACACCCCCGCAAGGCAGCTCCAAGCCTTCCAGACAGACCAATACTTTCAAAGAAAATATCCTTTGAAAATACTGGCACCGACGGGAATCGAACTGGCGATAGGTCCCAGATGGTAGACCTTAACCACTGGGCTATCGCGGTGCCACTAATAATAATAATAATAATAATAATAATAATAATAATAGTGCTTCTCTGTCAATGGCTGATGCATTTCTGCACATGCGCCTCCATCGTCTCACCCGTGAGGGGAGTACGAAGAATTGACGATAAGCTCTAATGACACCCCCGCAAGGGCAGTTCCAACACTTCCAGACGGGCCGGTATGTTCAATGAAAATACTGGTCCAGACGGATCGGTATGTTCAATGAAAATACTGGTGGCACCGACGGGAATCGAACTGGCGACAGGGCCCAGATGGTAGAACTTGACCACTGGGCTATCACGGTGTCTAATAATAATAATAATAATAATAATAATAATAGTGCTTCTCTGTCAATGGCTGATGCATTTCTGCACATGCGCCTCCATCGTCTCACCCGTGAGGGGAGTACGAAGAATTGACGATAAGCTCTAATGACGCCCCCGCAAGGGCAGTTCCAACACTTCCAGACGGGCCGGTATGTTCAATGAAAATACTGGTCCAGAAATAGACCGGTATGTTCAATGAAAATACTGGTGGCACCGACGGGAATCGAACTGGCGACAGGGCCCAGATGGTAGAACTTGACCACTGGGCTATCACGGTGTCCATAATAATAATAATAATAATAATAATAATAATAATAGGGGCTGCGCCAACACCTGAAAAGATGGTTTGCGGTGCGCTTCATGCACCCCCCCCCCCCCCCTACTCTTCCCAAGGTCGCTTTTCCTCTCATTCTCACATGCGCAACTTTTACTCGGAGCAACCTCAGCCATTCATTTTGGCACTACTTTGTCATTACATTCGAATATCATAATTTCAACTAAAAAAGAGCTCGTAGCTCGTGACAAGCTTGCGAAAACACAAAGAATCAGCCTCTAAGTCCCTCTGGCACAACTCTTAGAGCCTTGGAGCTTCTCAACCATTCATTATGGCACTACTTTGCCGAGCAAAGAATCTTCGCAAATCTCTTTTTCAAACTAGAGCGCGTCCTGAGGTTGTGAAAATGAAAAAATCAGCCTCTCAACTCTTCTGGCACAAGTTTTAGAGCAATGGAGCATTCTCAGCCATTCATTTTGGTGCCGGCCGATTCGCGTGGGGTACGTACAATTGCCGGGCTTGGGTTCCCGGGGATAGGGCCCCCCGGACCCCCCCTTTCCACGGTCGACAGGGCACGTTCAATTGCTGCAGGTAACCGGTAAAACCCTTCTCGCACAACTCTTAGAGCCTTGGAGCATTCTCAGCCAACGGGCTGATCCGCGTGGGGTACGCACGATTGCAGGGCTGGGGTTCCCGGGGGAGGATCCCCCCTTCCCCGTCGACAGGGTACGTTCAATTACCGGAGGTATCAGCATGTACTCCCAAAAAAACAATGAATTTTGGCATTCAGGACACTCCCCTAACGCAAATATTTTCGTGAATTCCAAAAAATTATATCAGCATCAACATCGAGTCTGGGGCTAGCCACCCTGTCGATATGAGCTCCCAACGCCTGGTTCCCACAGACCATGATTTATGGAGGCAGTGGGTGCAGAAATGGGGTGAAAACCAAGGACTTTGCCTTCAGGACACTCCCCTAACGCAAATGTTTGCGTAAATTTCAAAAAAATTATACCAACATCAACATCGAGTCTTTGGCTACCATGGAAATATTGGCTCCCGACTCCTCCTCGTTCCCACAAACCATGATTTTTGGGGACAGGGGCTGGGGGCGGGGTACACAATGTCCATTTTCCCCCTCCCCCCAAACCCCCCACCCCCTACTCCCAACACCTTTCAGGGATGATGATGATGACAATAATAATAGTAGTAATAATAATAATAATATACTTCCTCTAAGGCATACTGATGCAGCTGATGGCACGATCCGTTTCCGGACATGAGCCTCCATGCCCTTGTTCGAGGTGCTCCATCCCCACCTAGTCAGTCTCTCGACTGATTATAGGGGCCACCGATGGAGCTCCTGAGGGCAAGACTACACTAAGCCGAGGTTATTCCGCAGACCCAACAACCTCTTGCAAAACGTTGCCGCATGTGCAAGTGCGTACACCAAGCATGGTTGCTAGAACTACCTCAAAACCCCACCCATAACAATTTGGTATCCGCTGGGTCCACGGGCTATCAACCGGCATAGCGGAGTTTAAGATCTTCGACAGGCGCCCAACGACCCTCCTCCCCAGCATCATCCACCAAATGGTTTTGAGTTAGCATCACAGTTGAACGCCGTAAGGCCATTGGGCTGGAGCTCTGATAAACAAGCGTGACTAAGTTTTTATCATCAGGTGTTACCCTCAAATATATCACAGTCAACACTCCGAGAAGAAAGATATATCCTCTAAGGCATACTGATGCAGCTGATGGCACGATCCGTTTCCGGACAAATAATAATAATAATAATAATAATAGTGTATCTCCTGCCAATTGCTGAGCCAAAAGGCCATGTGCATCCAGTCCTCCATTCCATAAGGAAAGTCTCCACACCAATCGGTGGAATAAAGGAAGTGACGGCATAGAACATTACTCTAGGAGCTTTATACCAATCAGCCCATGGAAAGGACCGATGGCCTATGTACTCCCTAATAATAATAATAATAATAATAATAATAATAATAATAGGCTTCCTCAGACTATAGCATCAGATCCAGATCCTGGACATGTGCCTCCATTGAATAATAATAATAATAATAATAATAATAATAATAATAATAGTGCTTCTCTGTCAATGGCTGATGCATTTCTGCACATGCGCCTCCATCGTCTCACCCGTGAGGGGAGTACGAAGAATTGACGATAAGCTCTAATGACACCCCCGCAAGGGCAGTTCCAACACTTCCAGAAATAATAATAATAATAATAATAATAATAATAATAATAATAGTGTATCTCCTGCCAATTGCTGAGCCAAAAGGCCATGTGCATCCAGTCCTCCATTCCATAAGGAAAGTCTCCACACCAATCGGTGGAATAAAGGAAGTGACGGCATAGAACATTACTCTAGGAGCTTTATACCAATCAGCCCATGGAAAGGACCGATGGCCTATGTACTCCCTTAATAATAATAATAATAATAATAATAATAATATGTATGTATCGTTTGCCAATTGCTGAGCCAAAAGGCCATGTGCATCCAGTCCTCCATTCCATAAGGAAAGTCTCCACACCAATCGGTGGAATAAAGGAAGTGACGGCATAGAACATTACTCTAGGAGCTTTATACCAATCAGCCCATGGAAAGGGACCGATGGCCTATGTACTCCCTAATAATAATAATAATGATGATAATAATAGTAGTAGTAGTAGTAGTAGTAGTAGTAGTAGTAGTAGTAGTAGAATAATAATAATAATAATAATAATAATAATAGTGCTTCTCTGTCAATGGCTGATGCATTTCTGCACATGCGCCTCCATCGTCTCACCCGTGAGGGGAGTACGAAGAATTGACGATAAGCTCTAATGACACCCCCGCAAGGGCAGTTCCAACACTTTCAGACGGGCCGGTATGTTCAATGAAAATACTGGTCCAGACGGATCGGTATGTTCAATGAAAATACTGGTGGCACCGACGGGAATCGAACTGGCGACAGGGCCCAGATGGTAGAACTTGACCACTGGGCTATCACGGTGTCCAATAATAATAATAATAATAATAATAATAGTGCTTCTCTGTCAATGGCTGATGCATTTCTGCACATGCGCCTCCATCGTCTCACCCGTGAGGGGAGTACGAAGAATTGACGATAAGCTCTAATGACACCCCCGCAAGGGCAGTTCCAACACTTCCAGACGGGCCGGTATGTTCAATGAAAATACTGGTCCAGAAATAGACCGGTATGTTCAATGAAAATACTGGTGGCACCGACGGGAATCGAACTGGCGACAGGGCCCAGATGGTAGAACTTGACCACTGGGCTATCACGGTGTCCATAATAATAATAATAATAATAATAATAATAATAATAATAATAATAATAATAATAATAGTGCTTCTCTGTCAATGGCTGATGCAAATCTGCACATGCGCCTCCATCGTCTCACCCGTGAGGGGAGTACGAAGAATTGACGATAGGCTCTAATGACACCCCCGCACGGGCAGTTCCAACACTTCCAGACGGACCGGTATGTTCAATGAAAATACTGGTGGCACCGACGGGAATCGAACTGGCGACAGGGCCCAGATGGTAGAACTTGACCACTGGGCTATCACGGTGTCCATAATAATAATAATAATAATAATAATAATAATAATAATAATAGTAGTGTATCTCCTGCCAATTGCTGAGCCAAAAGGCCATGTGCATCCAGTCCTCCATTCCATAAGGAAAGTCTCCACACCAATCGGTGGAATAAAGGAAGTGACGGCATAGAACATTACTCTAGGAGCTTTATACCAATCAGCCCATGGAAAGGACCGATGGCCTATGTACTCCCTTAATAATAATAATAATAATAATAATAATAATATATATTGATCTGTCATGGCTGAGTCCAAGGACCATGCGCCTCCATCCCTCGACCCAACAGTCACACAGTGAATGTTGGGGAGGGAAGAGTGACTCTAACCATCCCTGAATAGCTACCCGCCCGGCGTGTCGGATACCTTGCAGGGAATCAACTGCAAATGATTGATGTTCCCTATGAGAGAGTTCCACAAGACTGGGTATAAGTCGAATGGAGGTACTCAAGGGGGGAAGCAGACATTTCATGCGGTCTGAAGGCGCATGAGGACGTTTTGCGGTAAGTGTCTGGGACGCCTCGAAACCCGTCACCACCCCTAGATCTCGGAATGTATATACCCCTTTGACCCCACGTGGTGTATGTCTTATAAAAACAACAACACAACATAGCCTCGGAACCAGTGGGAAGAGGCCCAACCACCTCCTCTTCCCGTGGGGTGCCATACTGTGCACCCCTCCATAATAATAATAATAATAATAATAATAGGCTTCCTCAGACTATAGCATCAGATCCAGATCCTGGACATGTGCCTCCATTAATAATAATAATAACAATAATAATAATAATAATGTTATTATTTTTGTTCTTCTCGTTACAGCTAACTTTCGGCCGTTTTGGATATCCCGGATCATACTTATTCTTTACATATGGTCCCTAAAAATTTTCCCCCGTCATTGTGGACCGGACTTTCCGTTGTTTTCAAATCTTATATTTATTTCCTGTACTTCCCGTCTGGTTGTTATCGTCAACTTTTTCGCTTTTCGAACACTTCATACTTACACACACCAACACAATACATCTCTGCGCTCTCAACTGCCATAAAAATTCTCCCATACCAGTTTTTCAAAACATGTTCGTTGTTTGCAGTGAACATTGCTGCGTAAAAGCCGGTGATGCAAACGTCGAGCAAAGGTTAGATCGTACTTGTATTTTTTTCATTATTTAAATGGAATTCTTTGCTTCCAGACCACAATAGGAGCGCGCTCGCATTTCCTCACCGGCAGAAGAAGTCATCGGTCAACATCTCGACCATGGAACGGCCGTGATTTGTGGTCTTTTAGGAGCGCCCGAGCTTGGAAGATCCATCCTCTCGCGAGACCGCCTGCAAGAGCGGGAATTCCTCTTTACTGGGATGGAGGCCTCGCTTAACATTGCAGACACTCGGTGACAATACGGTTAATTCTGCTTGTAAACCACCAATCCCGAAGCTCCCTCCTAGCCATTCACCCACACAGAATCACTCGGCCGACTCAAACGCATTACCCAACACGTTGCGAAATAAACCTTCAATCCCCGCTTGCTCAGGTCAACACCAGTTCTTCAAGTATGTTTGACACTGATTGTTTTCTCAGGCCCTGTTTCTAGATTGCAGGCGAACCGGCCAAGGTCATATGCTTTGTGCTTGATGATGTAGTCACTCGGAAGATTTACTCATGGATAGGCGGAAGTCCCTTTTCCACATTGCGTTTGCTGCTCATGCTGCTACTCCTTGTTTGTCTTCTTCATCGTCGTCCTCGTCCCCTCCTCCTCCTCCTCCTCCTCTTTCTTCTTCTTCTTCTTCTCCTCCTCCTCCTTCTTCTTCTTCTTCTTCTTCTTCTTCTTCTGCTGCTGCTGCTGCTGTTGCTGCTCCTCCTCCTTCTTCTTCTTCTTCTTCTTCTTCCTCCTCCTCCTCTTCTTCTTCTTCTTCTTCTTCTTCTTCTGCTTCTCCTTCTTCTTCTTCTTCTTCTTCTTCTTCTTCTTCTTCTTCCTCCTCCTCGTCATCCTCTACTACCGCAACCACTGCTTCTGCCTCAAGGGCTTCCACCACTTTCTCTGCTTCCGCATCTTCCAGTACTACCAGCACCAGTACGTCTAGCACCTCAAATCCGTGTGCGACTATTCGTTGGAGGGAGAAAAAGGTAATCACTTCAAACCTCTTCGACTTTTATCTCTGTGTCCCTCAGGAAACATTAGATTTCACAAGATCGAATATGCCGCTTCGCACAGGTTATCTTTTTATGCTTGTGGCTCTCTCTGGACTTTTGTACTTGGTTGCTTCTGCTCAGACTCAGTTGGCCCAACAAACGAAGAAAGTGATCAAGGTGGGGACGTTCAGTCATCTAGCGACAGTGAGTCAGCTTTTTCTTCTGGGATGGATATGCCTTCAGGAGCAAGGCCGCAATCACAAACCGGACGTTCCAAAAGACGGTCTACTCAAAGGAGAATGGATCCGGAAGCAGGCAACACTTTACCAAAGAAGCGCAAACTGTGTCCTGTAGACGAGTCTCCAATTGTGTCCCGGGCTGAAACGAACACAGAGTCAAGAGCCAAAAAGACCAGCCGCAAGGCGGCAGCGAAGGTCGTGTCCAAGAATTTTGTTAGATTGAATTTGAAACGTCGCTACAGAGGCCAGAGTAAAGGGGGCTACAAGGGACCCAAACGATATCGAAATGGGACCCTGGTCAACAAAAGGCATTGGAAACTTGGTGCTGGATGGAGGAAAGATCTCGAGGAACAGAAGCAAGCTGCTATGTACTTGGAGCATCTGCCGGAGGACGACATTCAACGAGTGCAAGCTGATTGCAGGGATGCTGGCAGTACGGACGATGAGCTTGAAGAAATGCAACGACGAGAGGCCGTCTTTATGGAAGAAAAGAAGATCGTTGACACACCACAGAACGATGTTGGATTCGACACGTGTGCCACACATCGCGCTAGTACTTTATCCGGTTCCGATGATTTAATGCTTATAATGCGCGAGGTATTCGGTTACCAGACTTTTCTTCCTGGGCAGCAAGAGGCTATCACCCGTGTGTTGCGTGGACAGAGTGTTCTCTTGATGCTGCCTACCGGGGGAGGCAAGTCTCTGTGTTACCAGCTCCCCACATTCGTTCTCCCCGGCCTGACACTTGTTGTGACTCCACTGATATCACTCATGCAAGACCAACTGGCACATTTGCCAAGCTGTTTGCGTGGTGCCTCCTGGAGCTCTGCACACAGCCAACAAGAGATCTTGGATGTTATGCAGCAACTTAGACAGGGATCGATCAAGGTTCTCTACGTTTCTCCTGAAAAAGTTCTTTCCCCTGGCTTCCAGAGATTCATGTCAAAGCTCTCTGATCCTGGTATCTCCCTTGTCTGTATTGACGAGGCCCACTGTGTTGCGGAATGGTCGCACAATTTCCGTCCCGCTTATCTTCGTTTGGCACATGTTATCAGACTGTCGCTCGGTGTGTCGACAGTCCTAGGTCTTACAGCGACGGCCACTAAGGGCACAGCAGAGATGGTTCGCAAGAACTTAGGGGTTACGAATGAGGCCGTGATCAGAAATCCTGTGACAAGAGAAAATTTGCATCTGACTGTGTCTGGGGACTCACAGAAGGAAACTGCTGTGCTCCGCTTGCTCCGATCCCCAACGTATGCGAAACTGAACTCTATTATCATCTACGTGCAATATAGGCAACAGGTGGATAGCTTGACAAAGTACTTACGGTCGAGTGGGTTTTCCAAGGTGGGCAAGTATCATGCAGGAATGAGTCCGAAACAAAGGCGGAGTATGCAGTCACAATTTATGGAGAACAAGGTTCGCATTATAGTGGCCACTGTTGCGTTTGGAATGGGACTAGACAAGGCAGATGTTCGATCTGTGATACACTTCAGCATGCCGAGGACTTTCGAACATTATGTCCAAGAGATTGGCCGCGCGGGAAGGGATGGTGCACCTGCTTTCTGCCATTGCCTTTTTTCCGAAAGCGATGCGCTCAAATTGAAAAACTATGTATTGAGTGATAGCTTGGGTCGTAAATCAATACAGACAACCCTCAGTCTAGTTTTTCATCAGGGTGCCGCGATCGATGACTACATCGCCCTGGATTTCGGAGAGTTAGAATCCAAACATGAAGTCAGCGAGGAAATGGCAGAGACCCTGATGTCTCACGTGGAAACGAGCGGCTACGTCCGTGTCATCTCTAGTTTGCATAATTCTTTGCAGATTGGCTTTCATAGGACGTCACCGAAGACCTTGGCTCTCAAAGTGGACGTTGTGCACTGCATACTTGAGCAAAATCAGGGAAGGCAGCCAGGTGAAGTTCGAGGAACGTTCAATGTCAACCTCGTAGCACTGGCTAACAGAATGCGAGTTCATGTAGCAGACGTCCAAAGAGATTTGCTGCGCCTAAAGGCAGCTAAAGAGATTTCGATCAATTGGAAGAAAAAGTCTCTCTGCGTTCAGCTTCTTTTGATGCCAGAAGATTTTGAAAAGTTGGTCGATGCAGTTTTTGGCAAAGTCGAGGAGTGGCAGCAGGCTCAGCTTCGCAAAGTCGCGATCGCGACACAGGCGCTCAAGCTGGTCTGTCTGAAATCTTGCGAGGAAGCTTGTTCTGACCAAGAGAGCAAACAGAAGTTGAGGCTCAAAGATATTGTGGAAGAGTACTTTGAAACTGATGACGATCGGAAGCTCCTTGATCGTCTAACAGAGGCGAATTCCTTAGCAGCTTCTTTTTCTTCCTCCCGTTCCCCCTCTTACCTTCCTTCATCAGCGCCGCCGCCTTTGATTTTGCCAGACACTTCTGAACGTTCTTTCACTCGAACGATGACTGGAATGCAGGGCAAAGCAGACGTGGATGAAAAGGTTGCTCTCCCTGAGGTATTCGTGGCGGATGAGGATCGGAGAGATGTTGCACCTGCCAGTGTTCAAGTGAGTACCATATATTCTAGGGCCACTGTAAAGTGTGACAATATTCTTTTAGACAGTCCTTTAGTCAAAGGCGATATCTTCGCGTTTATAAGCAAGAATTTGACAGCTATCCGTTCTGCTCGTGATGTTGTTCGTCTTCTTCATGGGATATCTTCAACTGCTTTTCCTGCAAGCAAATGGCGTAACCACAACCTATGGGGTAAGTTCAGTGCTCATGACTCTGACCATCTCTCTGAAATGGTCCAAAGTTGCTTAGACCTTCGGCAACAATCCAAGTGATCAGTGGCTCAGTCCGTGATCTCTGTTTTGCGATCGATTTTCATAGAGAAAAAGAAACATTTATGGTTCAACGTTGATATTGAAAAATACCATAATTACTAAAGTTGAGGTTGACTCGTAACATTTTTTCGAAGCTCGATATCTGTGGCTGTTTAGTAATGTTTACTGTATTCATATCAATATTTATTTATAACACCTCTCGGACAGCCAGACAGGTCAACTGAATAATCCCACAGGTGGCAAATACAAATCAGAATTACTACATTTTTTAACGAAAACACTTTTAATAATACAATACTTGCAACTTAGAGTAATATTAATAAGTGGGAGGGGTAAGAGTAAAATGGAAGTGATATCAAGAGATATTGTACAAAAGAGGGGAAATGAAGCTAAACTTAAAATATATATATATATATATATATATAAAGGGGGAAGACTTGACTGAGAAGAAAGAAAGAAAATATACAAAGGAAGGGGCCCGGAACAGGGAAGGAAACAAGTGGTAACCGGAACACTGAGCTACTCTGACACTTAGTCGTACCTCAACGGAAGAGGAGCAAACCAAGCATATCAAGTTCTTAGAGGCTGTCGACATTCATTTTAGCCAACAAAAATAATTAAATCTATACTACATTTTCGATCTATATATTAATAAAAAACTTAATCATCTTCAACCTACATAAAAACTTCAACTTATAGATGATGGAAAATTCAAAACTTAACATATTCAAACTGTGAGTTTAGATACAACCCAAAGAAGTAATTACACTGTTGAACGAACTTTTATATATTAAAGATCTCTAAGTTGCGGCAGCTGCATTAAGTCGGCAGTGACTCCAGAGAGCAGGTGAAATACCAGTGAATCATAGTAGCAGAGCAGCCCGGTCACTTTGTTTATTTACATAGATTTCTACTTGTTCAAGTGCAGACTTACGAACACTACTGAACGTAGACTGATTGTGACTCGGTTTAGTGAGCTGAGCTTCGCAAAAACCAATGGATGGAGAAAAGCCTCGCAACTTCTTCTTGACTACAACCGGCACCGTACTGAAGTCGGTGCGTCCCCCTCCTACCGGCTTGCGACTCCACTTCCTACGCAGAAGAATAGAATAATATGAACGTGACAATTCCCGCCAGTCTAACAGTTAAGCTCAGTAACTACCGACATCACACAAAAGATGTAGGTGACCTCTAGAAATTGACTCACGTAACGCACTGATATTAATACCGGATATAGATGAAAATGGTAATGGTAAAAAGCTGGTGCCACCAGTATCAGGATAAGCACTATCAATGACTCAGTGTATTAATTACTAATAATCATGAGTACTTCAGTAACGACTACTGCTATTAATACTACGTGACGGATAATTGAGCAATAAGGACATAATGGAGGAGAAAGGATCTATTAATATCTAACGCTCCCCCTTAATTAGACTCCGGATCCCTTTCGAGTCAGTGTCCAACCACCACTGGCATCCGCTACTAACAACTAGAGCAGGTAAATAAGCAAGGCGCAAGTGAGCTACCCTGTGTCTCCAGTGGAGTTCGGCTACATAGCTACACTATACAAACTAAAGCGCAGTATGCACACCAGTGCAAATGATATAACTAAAATATTGTAAGAGCAAAGGGGCTAGCCTACGTCTCCACAGCTGGTGGAGTTCGGCAATCTAGACACATATTTTCTAAAGTCTACCCCCTTGCTATCGGGTACCTAACCAAAGTCATAACCATGAGTCCACGTTGTAGAAAGTCCCATCCTTGGAGAAAGTCCCACCGCCACCGCCTCCCGCAGTCGCCGCTAATCACACGCTACATGTCGCACAAGCAGTAGGTATGGCTCCCCACGCGCCGGCTTGGTGTCGTCGGCGACATTGTCCGCGGACGCCACCTTCTCGTTGACCACCAGCCCCGCGTCGACCTTCTGGTTGATGATCGCGCAGCGCAAATCGATATGTCCCAGCTTCCTATTAAACACATTCGTATCAGCGAGATCAAGCGCCCCCTGGTTGTCGCCGTGCAGGATGAGGGGGCTGCCCCCACCCGCACGGCCCCAGCGCGTCCGTGACCCGGCCTTCAGCAACACCCTGCACAAAGTTAATGATTTTATCTTTACCATGATATGCCTCCACCATGGCATACACTTCGGCCTCACACGATGAGGCTTCCGGTGCCGCCGGCACCAGACGCTCGCCGTCGGCCGCCTCTTCCTGATCGCCGCTGCCGGGCACCGCCGCCACCAGCTAGTCACCCGTCGCGCGCGCTTTCTCCTCCATGCGGGTAATAGTTCAGATAGGTCACATCTCATGGTAGCGCATATGTACATATGGTTAGATTAGCTAGTACAATCAGGTTCACTTCATAATATGATACTATCAGTATATATATTCGGATTATCTTGTATACCGCATATATCGATACTGTATATGTAACTTGTTTATGATATGCCTGTATTACATATTTACCTTACTACTACTCATAACATAGGATAAGATGTGAGTATGCCATAATCTTTTGCTCGTCGATTAGGCCTGACTTGACTGGTGTAATGCCCCCAACGATAGCTCGTAAAAAGTCGGTAATACAACCAAACACAGTCCTCAAGAATGAGAATGATGTCTCGTTATATTAGCTCAGTGAAGCCAAAAAGGAAAACGGCAACAGACCAGGAATAAAATGGCATCAGGTCCAATCCGGACAAATAATACTTAAAAACAAGCTGGTGCACCTGTCACCAGGAAAAGGTACTTTTTACCTGCTATCCGGGGGGTGATGCCTACAGTACCCCCTCCCGATTTTATGACGGAAATAGCATTTTCGTCATACACCTTCTGATTTCTTTCTGCAAATAGTATGCGCTATGGAGTCATGCCACACAGCGCATCGACCCACGGATAGACGCTAAAAGAAGATAAATATATCCTCATACGGCACGTCAAAGCGGATTCTCTAGCCTTTCTTGTAAATTTTGAACTTCCCCTCAAATTTTTTTTCGGCAGTATGTCAAGAACAAACGTACAATTAATAAAAAAATACAAGCAACGTGGTGCTGTAGTACGATTCCCCCTTTGATCTCCTTCTTCTTCTTATCATTATCATTATTATTATTATTATTCACAGGGAGATCGTAAGTACATTGTCTTTTTTAATGACATACCCTTGTATAAGGCGGATATCCTATGATATAGTATTAGGGGGCCAGTCCTAATAGCTATATCCGAAGTCGAGGTGTATGTACCCGACCCTGCGATATACCGACACAAGTAGAGATTGACCGTGCTCAGGTACGACAGTATATAATCTATCGTAAAAAATAATGTAATGAAAGTTTCAGAGAACATTTCATTTTCGAGAACATCATCCCAGGACTTGGAAAGGGTCATACCCGGGAACACCATCGCTCAATACACTAGCGATCCCCGTATACGGTGTAGTATCATCGTCGATCGACCTTTCGCACTCGTATGTTGCGATCGAAAGCCAAGTTATATCACTGAGTCTTTTTAATATTCATATTGATAACTGATGATGCATGATCAAATCATGATACGCCGTGGGCAATCAATCAGTTTATTTGAGACGCATAAAGAAAAATAGTTTCTTTGTCACTGCCTTCGTCGTCTGGCGCGGATTTCTTTGCCTGGTGGAGGACCACCAACAAAAGTCAGATCGAACTTTGACTGTTCGAGAATGTCCCAGATCTTATTAGGGATTCCGCCCAACGATAATTCAAAAGGGACATCAAGCACTCCTCTTGGCAGTGTCTGAATGGTCCACGCAGTGTAATCCTTGTCTCTGGGAGTAATTGTATCATCCCATGTCTCGAGACCTTTTGCGTCTTTATATACTGGCAGATAATGTCTTGCCTTTGGAACCTCAACCGGGTCCATACTTCTCCAGAACTGGAGTATCGGTTGTACTATCTTTGCGGCTGATGATATTTTGAGTGTCCGTGTGACACGCATCTGTCGTGGGACCGCCACGACCCGCATCAAGTATAAGTCTGAGAGAGTGTCATCAGCGACATGTTGTTCCGCTGGTCTCATCAGATAGAAAACATTTTTCACCCATGCGATGGTTGCTATCGCATCGCCTTCCTTCCATCGCTCATGGACAATCTCAACGTTGCCCGCGTTTGGGTCAGTGTCCGTCCCCTCCTCCTCCTGGTGGACGTCCTTTGATCTCATCGACCTCATCGCCTTCCTCGGTTGGTCGTTGATAAGATCATTCCGCGCTCTCCTTAGCTGCGCCTCTGTGATCTTCTCCTTCTTTCCGCTATGCTCTCGCGGAGACTTGGACTGAGTCCCCACCGCGCTTATGCGGTCAGTCTTCTCCTTGCTGTCCACCTCACTCTCCTCCTTCTCAGCTATCGGTGCCCGATAAGCATCGTCTTGGTCTATGCCAGCCTCCTTGTGGATGGGCGGCACCTCTTTGAAATCATCCTTCATCCGTTTTAACGCCTCCTCAACGGATTCATCTTCCAGTAAGAAGGGATCATACTTAATCAGCCTTCTTACATTCACAATTTGCACCTTCCCTCTACCCCTGATCTTGTAATTCAAAGGTCCCGTCTGTTCCATAATCTGATAAGGTCCTTTCCAGTGAGTGAACAGCTTAGAGCTGACTCCCTTCGGGACTTGAGGATGGTACAATAGTACAATATCCCCGACCTGGAACTTGATCTGATCCAAGTGCGCTTGTCGCACCCCTTCAGCATCAGTCTTTCGGCGCTCCGCCTCTCTATGCGCCCTGACTATGTGTTCCGCCTCCATCTTCACTCTAAGTCTCATCCCAAACAACTCATCCGCATCCGCCCAAGTGTCTTTTGGGTGAAGGAGCGAAGTCGGGATATCAGGCTCACGCCCATATACTAACTGATATGGCGAGATTGAGCTCTTCGAGCCTCCTAACGCCGTAGAGGGTAGACAGTTCATTGCAAACGCAAATGATGGTGCTGCCTCGACCCATGCTCTTTGATTCTCCTTCTTCGTGCAATACATCTTTAGCGAGGCTTTGAGGGGTCTGTGTACCCGCTCGATTTTCCCATTTGCTCGCGGGTTATAGGCAGTAACATATTGCCATTTCATCCGTAATACTTAGATAGTTTGTCGATGACCTCGTTATTAAAGTCCGAGCCTCGATCAGAACATATCTTTCTTGGTACTCCGATCTGTGAGATGATCCTATCGATCAGCGCCTCGGCCGTCGTCTTGCCGGTAACGTCTTTGACAGGGATGATCCACACATAGTTGGTGGCTCTGTCAATAGCCGTAAGGAGGTATTTGTAACCATCCTTCGATTCTGGGAAAGGTCCCACATGATCAATGTGTATAAACTCAAACATCCCCGCATGAAGAGGAAATTCGCCAATCAGGCCGAAATTTGCCTTCAGTGGTGTTTTGTTTATCTTGCACGGGATGCATGCATCCACCGCCTGATCTATCTCCTCCTTCATCTTCTTCCACCAGAATCGCCTCGCTACGAACATATGAATTCGTTGTCGACCCGGATGCGCCAAAAGTGGGCAATTGTGGGCTGCGACAAATATAAATCGTCTCAGACTCTCCGGTACCCAAAGGGTCCATTTGTCCGGCTGTGACGCATAGCGACCGTGAAGGCCCTTGTACCACAGTAGACCATCTCTCCATCCCATCTCCTTCATCTGATCTTTGATCGCTTTCGTCATCCGTAGCTCATCCGGGTTCTGATATAACTGTATCAGTTCTTTAAACTCCGGATCTTGAGCCTGTTGTTGCCTCCATGCGGTAGGCGAGGCTATATGGATAGTACCATCTTCTAGCCGTACCCCGATTCTTTCCGGGTCATCGTCTAGGTCACTTCTCCGCTCTTGAGGAGGCTCCGCATAAACTTCCTGCGTCTCCTCTTCCTCTCTTATGTTCGCCTTCGCATTCTCATATACCTCATAGGACCACTCAGCGTCCTCCTGGGTATGTAGCTCACAACATATCCCGTGATCCGGGCCTTGTGGACTGTACCGTAGACCTGTGCGGTCATATCGGACTCCACTCGCCATCTCCATCGCCTCAATGTGGCTGACCTCATACACCTTGTCAGTGGACAAGTCTTCCATCTCCACCGTGGACACCAACGCCGATACTTCTGAGTTAAACTCTAGCCTAGAGAGGCTATCAGCGACCACATTTCGCTTTCCCGGTAGATGGACCATTGTAAAATCAAAACAAGACAAGAACGCTTGCCACCGCGCCAGCCGTCCCGTCTGTTCATGATTCATCAACCATAACAGGTTATGATGATCAGTTCTGACAGTAAATTGAGGTCCTCCCCACAAATACTCTCTGAGCCTCTTGAGGGCCCATACTACCGCCAACGCCTCTCTTTGCCTTGTGCAATGGTTTCTCTCCGCCGCACACAACTTCCTACTAATAAACATGATTGGGCGTAATTTCTTCTCCTCATCCTCTTGTTGTAATACAGCCCCAATCGCAAACTTAGATGCGTCTGTATCGACTACGAATTGTTTCGTAAAGTCGGGCATCGTTAACACCAGTCCTCCGTCTTTCGGGTCTTTGTAAATGAGATCTTTGAGCGCATGAAACGCTTGCAAAGCCTCTTCGCCCCACTTCTCAAAGTCTCCAAAATCTATCATTTTCTCCACTTTAGCCCGTGTTGCACCCCAATCGGGTATAAACTGGCTATAGTATTGCGCCATCGCAAGGAATGAGTGCAATTCAGTGCGGTTCTTCGGTATCGGTCGATTCATAATCTCCTCCCTTTTCTCTTTGGATATCGAAACTCGATTATGGGAGATCTCGTACCCTAAGTATGTCACACTCGTCTTGGCAAGTTGACACTTCTTTAGATTGCACTTCAGGCCAAAAGCTCCGATGCGCCTGAATATATCGGACAATTGATCGATATGCTCCTCCATTGTGTTAGAGTATACGATAATGTCATCGATATAGCAAAATGCATATTCTCCCGCCTTCTGTCCCCGCCTTCTCATAAAGCCACCGTCAGACAAATCATCGTACTGACTGCTCAACATCTTCTGCATCGCCTTCTGGAAAAGTCCTGGGGCTTGCTTGAGGCCCATCGGAAGCACTTTCCATTGATATATTTCCATACCCACCACAAACGCCGTCAGCCATCTGGACTTTTCCTCCAGTGGTATCTGCCAGAAGCCATTCTTAAGGTCAATGACCGAATAGAATTTTGCATTCCGCAGTACTCTCCTTCCTTCTTGTAATGTCGGGAGAGGATTTCTCTCTTCCTCCAGCACCTTGTTAACACGCGCATAGTTAACTGTCAGGCGCCATTCTCCTCCTGGCTTCGGCACTATTCTCGGTTGTAAGACTATTGAGGATGTTGATCTCTCAATAAAGTCCTCATTGAGCAGCTGTCTTGCTAGCTCCTCCGCTATCTTCGCCTCATGTATACTCAAATTCGCCCTTCGTGGTGCCGGTGACGGCTCCGCACCCGGTATTTTGTAAATAACCGCAGTGAAATCTTCAGGCTTGACACCACCTACATGTGGAGGGTCAAAAATTTCCTTGTTCGCCTCTAATTTGGCTTTTAAAAGCTCCTTCTCCTTCTCCGTGCCTACTCCTTCTTCCAATATTTTGCGCGCCGCCTCTTGAAAATCTTCATCAGACATCTGCTTATGCTGCTTGAGGGGTTCTCTGTCCTCCTCCAAGCCTAAGTCCTCTTCCGAGACATCATCTAGGCCCGTCTTTTCATACGTGACCGTGTCCGGCTCATCATCTTTACCGAGCTCCACCAGCATGTCAATGAGTCTCGCGTATTGCAAAGGATCTTTACGGGTGTAAA
>WBZZ01003923.1:0-10000 GCA_019918135.1 Paulinella micropora
ACAGTTCCGTCGGCGTGTTTAACGCCCGTCCATAGACCACCTGATGCGGACTGACACCCCGCGCGTGTCCGCCTAACGACGCCGAAGCTAAATTGTTGACGGCAAACGTGAACATAGGTACCACATATACCCAGTTAAGCTGGCTGTTCTTACAATAAGTCTTCAACGCTGCTTTCAACGTCCTGTGAACGCGTTCAATCTTACCATTCGCCATTGGGTTAAAAGCAGTCACATACTGCCAATCGAACCCAAAGAACTTGGCAATCCTTTGCGAAACCTCATTCGCGAAACTCGTTCCTCTATCCGAAATAATCCTTCTTGTATCCCAATACGGCCGAATACCTGATCAATCAGCGCCGCCGCTGTCACTTCCGCTGTCACATCCGTAACAGGGACAGTAATGACATAATTGGAAGTTCGATCAATAACCGTTAAGAGATACTTGAATTTTTCCGTTCCTGCCTCTGGAAAAGGACCCACATGATCGATATGCAAGGTATCGAAAATATCCAGAGTGATATCATATTCACCCTTAAGCCCCATCTTCGGCCTATATGGCAACTTGGCCATCTGACAATGAGGACAACCCTTCACAAACTCCTTAACCCGTTCTCCCAGGTTATTCCACCAAAAACGTCTCCTTAACGACCACGTCATCCTTTCCACCCCCGGTGGCTCTGCATAGGACAATGATGCGCCGCAATTAACAAAGACGTTCTGAGTTCCTGCGGAACCCATAACAACCATCGATCCTCCTCATTGGTATATACGCCATCTTTTCCCATATACCAAAGGATTCCATCCTTTAGTACCAAGCACCGCTTGAGTTTCCTTATGTCAATGTCCTCGGGCCTTGCCTGTGGATTGAGCAGATGTTCTCTCAACTCCTTATACTCCGTACTTTCCTTTGTGAAAGTCCGAAAAGTTTCCACCGACGCCAGTCTGACTGCCGTGTCAGTTTCCAACTGGAATCGAACCTTTTCCGGATGTGCCTCCGGTAACTGAAAAAGATGTTCCTCCTTAACTTTTTCTTCATCCTCCAAGTTAAGGCACATCGGGCCCTTCGGTAACAAGACCGCGTTAAAGGCACCCTGCCTTCCTTCCATAACATCCTCCCCCTCTTTCCTATCCGCGGTCCTTGCTTCCGCCCATAGGATATCCTCACACGCCTCTCTCGCGATCGGCGAGTAACAGCATGCAGATTTGTCTCGTGCCGCTACCTCGACTGCTTCCAACGCAGACACTTCCTCGCTGCACGTGTCACGTTGATTGTTATTATGCGTGAACGGATGATACCAAAGCCCCGATGGCAACTTGGTGTCTTCCGCTCCCTGTTCCTCCCAATCATGTAGATCCACATCATGACCCATGATTGCGAACACCGCCCCCGGCGTTCGAAATTTAAACTGTGCCATTCGCACCTCCTTGACCGTATTACGTCGCTGTAAATCATCAACGGCCTTATCCTTCTGTCCACTCTTGTCCTCATACCGAGAACAAAAATCAGGGACAACATTCCTTTTGCCCTTGATGTAATGAATGGTGAAGTCATACTCCGCCAATTCCAACTGCCACCTGGCCAACCTACCTGTATGATCTCCAGACATGAGCCAAAGCAGGTTATGATGGTCCGTTCTAACCAAAATGTTAGGAGTACCCCACAGGTATTCCCGCAACCTCTGGAAAGCCCACACTATAGCGAGTGCTTCCCGCTGCCTTGTGCAGTATTCCTTTTCCGCCGGTATCAGCTGCCGGCTGATGAACATAACGGGCCGCAACTGCCCAATGGACTTGTCCATCTGTTGAAGCACCGCTCCTACCGCGTACGAAGACGCGTCAGCGTCGAGCATGAACTGTTCCTTCCAGTCAAGTAACATAAGAACTCGACCTCCCTGCCTTGGGTCTTTAGCGATCTCATCCTTGAGCTCCGCTATCACTCTCGTGACTTCCTCCGGCCATGGGTCGTCCCCGACCCCTTGCTTCAGGAATTTCCTGACCACCGCTACTCTTTCCGCAAACCCCGGAATGAATTCACCATAATACTGAGCCAGCGATATAAAGGAATGTAAGTCCGTCCGAGTCTTTGGCATCGGCATAGACGCTACATAGTTCCTCTTTTCATATGCAATCGCACACCGACCCTCTGAGATCTCATATCCCAGGTACTGTATCTTTCTTTGTGCGAAGTCACATTTCTGTGCATTCAAGCGCAATCCAAACGCGCTTATACGTCGCAAGACGTCCTGCACGTGTTCCACGTGTTTCTCCATACTCTCTGAATAAATGATAATATCATCTATGTAACAGAAAGCATAATCCTCCGTCGACCCAAGACGAACCACCGTCGCCTCATCGTCGTACTCCTTCCCCAGCATCTTAGTCATAGCATGCTGAAATAGACCCGGAGAGCACTTAAGACCCATCGGTAGTACCTTCCACACGTATGTAGTCATTCCGACCATAAACGCTGTGAGATACCGACATACCCAGCTTCCGTCCAAAGTTAGCCTCGTAACCCCGAACAGAGCCCGCCTCAAGAGGCCCAAATACCGCCATATTATTCTCCAAGATACCCTTGAGGGCATCTCGCTCCTTCATAGTACCTTCCCAAGTATTATATTTCTCCGCAATAGCCTTTTCCGCGGCTATCCTAGCCTCCTCAATCTCCTTATGAGAGGCCTTACGTGATAACTGCGCCACATCCTCCATCGGAATCGGCCGCTCATCCTCACGTACCATCGTCCCATGGTACCTAGTTTCCTCCTTGCCTCTCCACTGGGCAAGCTGTGCCACATGATCTATGATAATGGCATATTGCATTGCATGCGTGCGGTGATATATACCCGATATCCAAGAGAAGGCTTGCTTTCTCACATCCGCCATCTCACGTTGCATTAACATGGCCCCATAAGCCAACGCCTTCTCCTTCGTCCCCAATCGTAAAGCCAAGACCAGCTTATGGCCTCTATGTGGGATCGGGACCGGGTCATCAATAAGATGATCCTCTATATCCTGCCACCACATTTCCGTCCGAGTTCCCACTGGGATGACTATAGTGAAATCATCCACCGATAGCCTGTTTTTCAAGACCTCCTTAATGGCCTTGACTCCCTTAGGGAAAAACAAATTATCATCCCAGTGACTCTTCAAGAAGGCTTCTACGATCGGCTTAGGCTGCTTGACCGGCAGCTTATGTTGGGTAACATTCCAAACCACATGAGACGTCGTGGTCGAATGCACATCTATATAGACATGCTGATCACCGGCATCCTCCATGCCCGCAATCGTACCCCGCAACAATTCCGCTTTTGCTGCGTAGAGGTGTTCCAACCTCGCGTCTATCGCGGCCACTACCGCCTCATCCTTTGCGGAATCCCTACAGTCCACGTTCACGACCCTCACGTCGCGTGGGTCCCTGTAGGCCCAGCCAAAGGTTGTGGTCATGACATATTCCGTCTCCTGTATCTTGTCGTCAGAATTGTCAGCAACCACACTTGCTTCCCCAGAGTCCCCCGACTCTACTGTGCATACATGGAAGAACGAGGCTGTTACAGGCTCCTGAATGTGGGGTGTGACCGAAGGCTCCGTGCCCTCGGACACCACCTTTGTCCACCCCCAGTCAGCGCGCATGACTGGTGAGACACTCACATCCAAATCGTGCGCTACCGCACATTGGCCTTCCCGCCGTAAAGGTTCATACGGTACTACCTCGTACCGCGGAGCCACCTCGGATCCACCGTACTGCACCACGTTCAGATCCGTATAAATCCGAGTGTGCATTCGTCTGAGGCTCCGCAGCCCCAACAGGAGACCACCAGCAAAGGCTGGGACGACCCAAAACCGATAAGAGAAAGACTTCCCGTCTTTCAAAAGGAACGTAAGCATGACTAACCCTGAGACCCCGGTCATGCCTCCCACTCCCTTGATCCTCAACCGAAACGGCCGAAACCCGTGTCTAAACCATGGTTCCCTGCTCCATAGTTCAATAAATTCCTTCCTGAGTACATTCAGAGATGCCATTGTATCATTGCCCACAATGCATTCCTGCTGTACATCCTCAATAAAATTTTTAGTGAATAATAAAGGCAATTCAGCTTTCCCCGGGCCACACCCGTCCGCTGAAAGTGCTTCATAACCACCAAAATATTTACTATCAAGCGCCTCCGACGCTAAATCCACATTAAGGTCCGTGCCTTTATTCATCACCGGACATAGAGTGTCCCTGTGACTATCAAGGTCCTCAACCTGCTCATTCTGTCCATCCTGGCCTTCCAAGGCCACCGCGTCCGTAGCTTCCTGGACTCCCCGCGTTACCACGCGTGTCCTATCATCAAATCGCAGGTCATGAGTAACCATGTCGCCTTCGTGGCCGACAGGCAACTCACCCGACTTATTCTCCCTCCCGACCTCCGAGTCAGGCGCTGGGATTGCCTCCTGGGATCCCTGGCCCCGCACTTGCATTAATGCTTTGCCCTGCACATTCACCAACATGTCCACTAGCGTTATACCAAACGCCATACCCTGGACTTGTTGCTGCGGAAGCATCTGCCCTCCGACGGTCCCCTGACCGCCTCCCATCGGCATACCAGGAGCAGGCAAGATTGGTGCTGGAGGGATGTAAGACTGTCCCCCATAAGCAACCACCTGCTGCTGTGGCTGCCCCTGGTAGAACTGCTGCTGCATCGGCTGCCCGTAGCCTACTGGTAACTGCTGCCCCGGAGCTGGACCCGCATAGTAAGCACCTGCTCCCGCCTGCTGCATATGCGATGAGGGAAAAGTTCCCGCACCCCCCCCCCCATACACATTTGCATTAGGAAAAAGGGAACTACCCTGATTGCCGCCCCACTGCGGGCTCCGATTTGAGTTGGGACGTTCCCGTGAATCTGAACGCCCTCCCCGACGTCGCGGTGGAGATCGATCTCGGCTCCGCTCCGGTGACCTATCTCGATTCCGTGAATCGCGTCGTCCTCGGTCGTATCCGCCACGAACATGCCCTCCTCGATCGTATCCTCGTCGATCTCGGGCTTCATCCCTCTCGTCGTAATGACGACCGCCCGATACATGAGTGACCTCACGATCACTACGACGATCTCTTGACCTTGAACGACTACGTCGGTTGTCAAGGTGCCCTCGATCCGACCGATCGCTCGAACTAGACGACGAGCTCGACGAAGAACTAGCAGCCGACCTTGCCGAGGACGCATCCGATGACCCCCGTAAATTCCATGAGGGGTCCACGGATTCATTCCCGTGCCTGCCCGGGATATCTCTTCCCATAGACGCCGGTGCGTCGCCGCCATCTGAAGTGAGAGGGTTCCATACCCTGAACTTTTCCCATTCACCCTTCAAATAAGGTGCCTCACCAGGATCCGTCCATCCCTTCTGATCGTACGCCTTCCGATCACGATCCTGAAGGTTCTTGAGCTCCTGCGAATACTTATTCGTATTCAACAAGCCATGGAAGGGACCCACTGGATAGTCGTAGCGTACCTTCCTCAAGACTTCCTTCTGCACCGAGTCATCCCAGCCTTCAGGATGAAAATTCTGGCAATTGCTCTTGCACATGGCTCCCGATTTGAGCCACAAGGCTCCCGCCTTCTTCATGCACAACGGCCTATGCACCCTGGGGTTGTAGTATGACCTCTGGAACCGTTGACGACCTTGCCCCGGCCCCCCTTGGGGTCTCTGACCATAGAACTGAGGTCCCCTGCGCGAGTACCCCTGGCCCCAATAACCTTCATCCCCGGGCTCGAATGGTCCCGCACCATCCCCTCCCCCCTGGTTCTGATTACCTTGAGTGGGAGTCCCTGACCTCGGACCCGACCAGTTCCACTCATCGATGATGGTTTTCTGGACTCGACGCATGACTTTCCCCAACACGTCTTCATCCACGTTCCATATCTCCGGACTGGCCTCAGGGGTAGACTGTCCAGTACCCTTGAGGAGGTATTCCCATACCTCTGTGTCCGTCTGAATCTCTTTCGCCATCTTAATAAAGACTTGATTGTTCAGATCGAACAATGCCACAGCCGTCAATTTGAAGGCTTCTGCAGGTGTGAGCATAATCACCATGTCCATTATCCTCTGGAACATGTAGTGGAGTACAGGCTTCTTATTCACCATCCACTTGACCTCCGCCTGCAGCTGACTGACCTCCTGTGACTTAGAGGCAAAAACATGGTAGCCCATCTTCTCTGCGAGCATCAGACCAATACTATCGACACACATGGCGTCGAACCGAGTAGACTGCAGCTTTCCCCAAAAAGCTGCCCACACCTCGCTTTGCATAAGCCATTCGTTGTCCACCGATGACTGACAACGAAAGAACCTATCAGCCACTATGGCCACATCCTCAGGCGTATAAATGTTAGCTGAACGACAGACCCGACGTACCTCTGTCAGCCACATACGAAGCTCAGAGATATGCCTAGGAATTGCAACCCTCTGATTGTCCAGAGCAAAAGCCTTCTGGTCACCCAGAAGGCGGTCCACATCCTTCTGGTGACGCTCAATAGTACGACGTCGTTCCTCGTCGTTCTTTTCCATCTTACGGTTCCATGACGAAACCGCAAGCTTTCGTCGTTCTGCCTGGCCATCCCAAGCCACAGCAAAATGATAAAAAGCTTTGGCCATATAAACGATGGCATCCACTACCAGCAATCGTTCCAACGTGACGAGATTTTCAGACGATCCCGCTGTAGCCCAAGTGGGCTTTGTCCCTGAGACTGCCTTGTCCCAGAAGCTATCCATTGCGTCGAAAATGGGCGTGAACACGTCGTCTATTGAGAGCACTTTAGCCCCAACACCACTCTTGGGCCGAAAAATAAAGTTGCCCATTGCGTGCACAGTGGGTGACACTCTGGCCCAAACCTGACTGTGAAACTGAGCAAACTTTTGCACTTCAGTCCATCTTGGATGCCCTTGATCCAAGACATCCCAAGACGGCCAACAGCCAACCAAGTCGTACACAGGCTGTCCGTGACGTTTGACAAAGTCACGAGAAAGGTCTCCAGCCATGGCAGTGGTGCCCCAGGCTTCAGCTTGGACTTGTCCCAACCTCGCTATATTGAGATCGACCATTCCCTCCGTTGATGCCATCAATCTGGACGCATCCAGCCTCTCAGGCGTCCAGTAGTGGGTCCCCATGCCCACAGCTTCTGCAATCTGAACCACCATCTCTGCTGCCACCATAACATTGGCCACTGTGGTGCGTCCGATCACAAGTGTGTCCCACACGTTCCTCGTCGAACCAGGCGAGATAGCATTAATGCATTGTCTGACCGTCTGCAATGCCTTTGTGGACGGTAACTGGTCCGCCCAACTATCACCTGTGAGACGAAACTGCCACATCGTCTTCAAATCGTCTTCCAGACGAGCAGAGATGAAGTGCAAAGAGGGAGGTGTTCCCCCTGTTGTCGACGAACTCGACGCTGTGAGGGCTCCTGCCCCCATAAAACGTGTACCAAGAGAGGAAGGTACCAAAGACCCACCCCCCCTAGTATACGCTGGTGTAGAATAAGGGCTGCTTGCTGTCAACATCCTCCTCCTATTCTCACGTGGTAACATATCGAAATGAGAAAGAGAAGAGAGATGTGAGAAAGCAACAAATGACACACACAGCACACACACACAACTGCTCCACACACAGCTTATGAGTTATGCTGGTGACACCTGTTTCCTCCAACCGAATACAAAACAAATGTGCGTGCTCCTACATCTCACACACAATCTGTTTCCATCCCTCTCCCCCTAAGGAGAGCTCAACTGTCTAAAGCAAAACTTGACTCGAAAAAGGTCAACACCCTTTTCTGTCGGAAATTCCGAGGTGTCAAAACCTCAAGAAAAAACTGAGGCAAGAAAAACGTGAGAACTTGAGCTTTTCGTGAACCTCACGAAAAGCAAAAGCAAAACCCCGTTCAATTTTTGTTAGTGGCTCCAGATGTAACCGGAACAGCTACTCTGACATTTAGTCGTACCTCAACTGGAGAGGGGCAGACCAAGCATAAGAGTCAAGTAACGACAAGCCGGACAACACTTGATGCCACTATGTAATGTACGGGCCGGCCGACATAGCCAACCCGGCGCAGGGCATTCACTTGAATACACACACGCCGGGCTGTCACTTGACCTGAGTAAAAATACTAAGTTTCGTAGGTCACTTGACCTGAGTAAAAATACTAAGTTTCGTAGGTCAGGGAAGCCGGTTTAGTAGTACCAAAAGACTCTGGATCGGTCAATTGAAAGTTGCAGTTTATGGACCGAATTATCAATATTGTGTTAACCTTCAAGTTTATTCTTCAAGTTTACACTTCTATTTTTGGTTCCGTTACTTCATTTTTTCGTTTATTTATCAACTTTCATAACTTGTAGTTGTTACGTTTTCAACTGCGCAAGTGCATCGGTTATTACTGCGGCTGCTCTGGCCCGGCCGGCGCGGACGTCTTGGCTTTTTTGCCGGCTCCGGTGGCGCATGGGCCGGTGGGGTAAGTGGCGGTGATACGCGCCGACCAGGCCTTGTCGCTTGTCGCAAAGAACGCAGGGTCCAGCCTTTGGCCAGGAGCAGCGGCCTCAGTGGCAGGCTGCAGCAGCACAGGGGGCAGCGCGGTTACGGTGGCCCAGATGGCCCGGTCGGCCTCGGTCAGCTCGCAGCCCGACCGGGCCTGCTCTAGGTCGGCCTGCCCGAGTTGCACTAGCAGCGCCGCCACACCCCGCCGGCGCGTCAACACCGCCAGCGCCAAGGGCGTCGCTCCCATTTCATCCGGCAGGTCCACGCTGGCTTGTGCTTGCAGCAGCAGCAGCACCACTTCCGCGCGCTCTTCCTCGCTGGCCTCTGAGTTGCCATAGTCGCCACGCACCACACCGAAGGGACAGGCCGCGTGTGTCGCACCCTGCTCGTAAAGTAAGGTTGGGTAAGGTAAGGTCAGGTAAGGTTAAGGTAAGGTAAGGTAAGGTTAAGGTAAGGTAAGGTAAGGTAAAGGTGAAGGTAAAGGTAAAGGTAAAGGGTAAAGTTAAGGTCAGGTCAGGTCAGGTCAGGTTAGGTCAGGTTAGGTCAGGTCAGGTAAGGTCAGGTAAGGTCAGGTAAGGTAAGGTAATGTAAGGTAAGGTAAGATCAGGTCAGCTGAAGGTAAAGGTAAAGGTAAAGGTAAGGTAAAGGTAAAGGTAAAGGTAAGGTAAGGTAAGGCAAGGTAAGGTAAGGTAAGATAAGGTAAGATCAGGTAAGGTAAGGTACGGTAAGGTAAGGTAAGGTAAGGTAAGGCAAGGTAAGGCAGTAAGGCAAGGTAAGGAAAGGTAAGGTAAGGTAAGGTAAGGTGAGGTAAGGTAAGGTAAGGTAAGGTAAGGTAAGGTAAGGTAACCTGCTCTCCCTGATGCGCGCCGCGAACATAGCACGCGCCGCAGATCTGATACTTCTTACACTGCTTGTTTGAACACACGAAGATTGGTCCGTAGATAGGCATACTTTTACAGTTTCGACACATCTCCGCGTTGGATGTATCAACCTAATAATAATGATAATAATAATGATCATAACGATAATGATAATGATAATAATAATAATAATAATAATAATACTATATCTGAGGCGTACTGATGCAGCTAATGGCATATCCTCAACGGACATAAGCCTCCAATACCCTTGTTCGAGGTCCTCCACCCCCCCGTGTCAGTCTCTCGCCTGATGATCGGGGCCACCGATGGAGCTCCTGAGGGCAAGACTGCACTAAGCCGAGGTTATTCCGCAGTCCCAGCAACCTCTTGCAAGACGTCACCGAATGTGCAAGTGCATACACCAAGCGCGGTTGCTAGAGCTGCCTCGAAACCCCACCCATAACAATCTGGTGTCTGCTGGGTCCTGGGCTATCAACCAGCATATGCGGAGTTTAAGATCTTTTACGCGCGCAACGACCCTCCTCCCCAGCATCTACCACCAAAGGGTTATGAGTTGGCGTCACAGTTTAACGCCTTGAGGCCATTGGGCTGAATAATAATAATAATAATAATA
>WBZZ01003923.1:45000-50000 GCA_019918135.1 Paulinella micropora
TGTGTTGATGTCCCAGGCGGTGTGTGTGTAGTAGTGTGTAGTAGTGTGTTTAGCGTGTTGATGTCCCAGGCGGTGTGTGTGTAGTAGTGTGTAGTAGTGAGCGTAGTGTGTTGATGTCTCAGGCGCTGTGTGTGTAGTAGTGTGAAGTAGTGTGTATGTAGTGTGTTGATGTCCCAGGCGTTGTGTGTGTAGTAGTGTGTAGTAGTGTGTGTAGCGTGTTGATGTCCCAGGCGGTGTGTGTGTAGTAGTGTGTAGTAGTGGGTAGCGTGTTGATGTCCTAGGCGGTGTGTGTGTAGTAGTGTGTAGTAGTGTGTGTCGCGTGTCGTGTGTTACCAGGCGGTGTCCGAGGAAGTCGATCAGGATCTGCACGGGCACTGAGACGAGCGGCTCGGGGTGCTTTAGGAGATACTGCAGGTACACGTTGGCACCTTTGGCCTAACACGCAAACAACGAGGAGGAGGAGGAGGAGGAGGAGAAGAAGAAGAAGAAGAAGATGATGATGAAGAAGAAGAAGAAGAAGAAGAAGAAGAAGAAGAAGACGAAGAAGAGGAAGAAGAAGAAGAAGAAGAAGAAGAAGGAGGAGGAGGAGAAGGAGGAGGAGGAGGAGGAGGAGGAGGAGAAGAAGAAGAAGAAGAAGAAGAAGAAGAAGAAGGAAGAAGAACCACAACCATCACAAAACCACAAGATTTGGCTCCTGTTTGCTTGTCTTGCTTTGCTTGTGCTTTGCTTTGCTGACCTCGTTGGACGCGGCCTTGGCGGCGCGCTCAAAAGACGGCGCATTGCCTCCGTACAGGTAATGGCAAGCTACATGTCCCTTCTCTGTCTTGGCGGCCATCAACACGGGGTCAGTCGCCACTGATAATACCAATAGAAATAGGAATAATAATGGGAATAATAATAATGATAATGATAACGATAATGATAATGATAATGATAATAATAATAATAATAATAATAATAATAATGATAATAATAATAATAATAATAATAATAATAATAATAATAATAATAATAATAATAATAGTGATAATAGTGATAATAGTAGTAGTAGTAGTAGTAATAATAATAATAATAATAATAATAATAATAATAATAATAATAATAATAATAATAATAGTGCTTCTCTGTCAATGGCTGATGCATTTCTGCACATGCGCCTCCATCGTCTCACCCGTGAGGGGAGTACGAAGAATTGACGATAAGCTCTAATGACACCCCCGCAAGGGCAGTTCCAACACTTCCAGACGGGCCGGTATGTTCAATGAAAATACTGGTCCAGAAATAGACCGGTATGTTCAATGAAAATACTGGTCCAGAAATAGACCGGTATGTTCAATGAAAATACTGGTGGCACCGACGGGAATCGAACTGGCGACAGGGCCCAGATGAATAATAATAATAATAATAATAATAATAATAATAGTAATAGTAAATAATAGTAATAATAGTAATAGTAATAGTAGTAGTAACTATTAATAATAATAATAATAATAATAATAATAATAATAATAATAATAATAATAATAATAATGATGATAATGATAATAATAATGATAATAATAATAATAATAATAATAATAATAGTAATAGTAATAATAATAATAATAGTAATGATAGTAATAATAATAATAATGATGATAATAATAATAATAAATAATAATAATAATAATAATAATAATAATAATAATAATAATAATAATAATGATAATATTAACAACAAAAATAACAACAATAACAATAATAATAATAACAATAACAACAACAATAATAATAATAATAATAATAATAATAATAATAATAATAATAATAATAATAATAATAATAATAGTGTATCTCCTGCCAATTGCTGAGCCAAAAGGCCATGTGCATCCAGTCCTCCATTCCATAAGGAAAGTCTCCACACCAATCGGTGGAATAAAGGAAGTGACGGCATAGAACATTACTCTAGGAGCTTTATACCAATCAGCCCATGGAAAGGACCGATGGCCTATGTACTCCCTAATAATAATAATAATAATAATAATAATAATAATAATACTATATCTGAGGCGTACTGATGCAGCTAATGGCATATCCTCAACGGACATAAGCCTCCAATACCCTTGTTCGAGGTCCTCCACCCCCCGTGTCAGTCTCTCGCCTGATGATCGGGGCCACCGATGGAGCTCCTGAGGGCAAGACTGCACTAAGCCGAGGTTATTCCGCAGTCCCAGCAACCTCTTGCAAGACGTCACCGAATGTGCAAGTGCATACACCAAGCGCGGTTGCTAGAGCTGCCTCGAAACCCCACCCATAACAATCTGGTGTCTGCTGGGTCCTGGGCTATCAACCAGCATATGCGGAGTTTAAGATCTTTTACGCGCGCAACGACCCTCCTCCCCAGCATCTACCACCAAAGGGTCATGAGTTGGCGTCACAGTTTAACGCCTTGAGGCCATTGGGCTGGAACTCTGTTTAGCAAGTGTGACTAGGTTTTTTCATCGGGATTTCCCTCAAATATGTCACAGTCAACACTCCAAGGCAGATTTACTACATCTCAGGCGTACTGATGCAGCTAATGGCATATCCTCAACGGACATAAGCCTCCAATACCCTTGTTCGAGGTCCTCCACCCCCCCGTGTCAGTCTTTCGCCTGATGATCGGGGCCACCGATGGAGCTCCTGAGGGCAAGACTGCACTAAGCCGAGGTTATTCCGCAGTCCCAGCAACCTCTTGCAAGACGTCACCGAATGTGCAAGTGCATACACCAAGCGCGGTTGCTAGAGCTGCCTCGAAACCCCACCCATAACAATCTGGTGTCTGCTGGGTCCTGGGCTAATAATAATAATAATAATGATAATAATAATAATAATAATAATAATAATAATAATAATAATAATGATAATAATAATCATAATAATAATAATAATAATAATAATAACAACAACAACAATAATAATAATAATGATAATAATAATAATAACAATAATAATAACGATAATAATAATAATAATAATAATAATAATAATAATAATAATCATAATAATAATAGTGCTTCTGTCAATGGCTGATGCAAATCTGCACATGCGCCTCCATCGTCTCACCCGTGAGGGGAGTACGAAGAATTGACGATAGGCTCTAATGACACCCCCGCACGGGCAGTTCCAACACTTCCAGACGGACCGGTATGTTCAATGAAAATACTGGTGGCACCGACGGGAATCGAACTGGCGACAGGGCCCAGATGGTAGAACTTGACCACTGGGCTATCACGGTGTCCATAATAATCATAATAATAATAATAATAATAATAATAATAATAATAATAATAATAATAATAATAATAATAATAATAATAATAATAATGCTATATCTGAGGCGTACTGATGCAGCTAATGGCATATCCTCAACGGACATAAGCCTCCAATACCCTTGTTCGAGGTCCTCCAATACCCTTGTTCGAGGTCCTCCACCCCCCCGTGTCAGTCTCTCGCCTGATGATCGGGGCCACCGATGGAGCTCCTGAGGGCAAGACTGCACTAAGCCGAGGTTATTCCGCAGTCCCAGCAACCTCTTGCAAGACGTCACCGAATGTGCAAGTGCATACACCAAGCGCGGTTGCCAGAGCTGCCTCGAAACCCCACCCATAACAATCTGGTGTCTGCTGGGTCCTGGGCTATCAACCAGCATATGCGGAGTTTAAGATCTTTTACTACCACCAAAGGGTTATGAGTTGGCGTCACAGTTTAACGCCTTGAGGCCATTGAGCTGGAACTCTGTTTAGCAAGTGTGACTAGGTTTTTTCATCGGGATTTCCCTCAAATATGTCACAGTCAACACTCCAAATAATAATAATAATAATAATGATAATAATAATGACACCAATATTAATAATAATAATGATAATAATAATAATAATAATAATAATAATAATAATAATAATAACAATAAAAATAATAGTAATAATTATAATAGTAATAATAATAATAATACTATATCTGAGGCGTACTGATGCAGCTAATGGCATATCCTCAACGGACATAAGCCTCCAATACCCTTGTTCGAGGTCCTCCACCCCCCCGTGTCAGTCTCTCGCCTGATGATCGGGGCCACCGATGGAGCTCCTGAGGGCAAGACTGCACTAAGCCGAGGTTATTCCGCAGTCCCAGCAACCTCTTGCAAGACGTCACCGAATGTGCAAGTGCATACACCAAGCGCGGTTGCTAGAGCTGCCTCGAAACCCCACCCATAACAATCTGGTGTCTGCTGGGTCCTGGGCTATCAACCAGCATATGCGGAGTTTAAGATCTTTTACGCGCGCAACGACCCTCCTCCCCAGCATCTACCACCAAAGGGTTATGAGTTGGCGTCACAGTTTAACGCCTTGAGGCCATTGGGCTGGAACTCTGTTTAGCAAGTGTGACTAGGTTTTTTCATCGGGATTTCCCTCAAATATGTCACAGTCAACACTCCAAGGCAGATTTACTACATCTGAGGCGTACTGATGCAGCTAATGGCATATCCTCAACGGACATAAGCCTCCAATACCCTTGTTCGAGGTCCTCCACCCCCCCGTGTCAGTCTCTCGCCTGATGATCGGGGCCACCGATGGAGCTCCTGAGGGCAAGACTGCACTAAGCCGAGGTTATTCCGCAGCCCCAGCAACCTCTTGCAAGACGTCACCGAATGTGCAAGTGCATACACCAAGCGCGGTTGCTAGAGCTGCCTCGAAACCCCACCCATAACAATCTGGTGTCTGCTGGGTCCTGGGCTATCAACCAGCATATGCGGAGTTTAAGATCTTTTACGCGCGCAACGACCCTCCTCCCCAGCATCTACCACCAAAGGGTCATGAGTTGGCGTCACAGTTTAACGCCTTGAGGCCATTGGGCTGAATAATAATAATAATAATAATAATAATAATAATAATAATAATAATAATAATAATAATAATAATAATAATAATAATAATAATAATAATAATAATAATGATAATAATGATAATAATAATGATAATAAT
>WBZZ01003924.1:0-7500 GCA_019918135.1 Paulinella micropora
CTCAGGTCTAAGGTCTTGTAGGTATTGCGAACTCATAATCACCTTTGACTTATAGTGTCTATTTTTTTTCAACAGGTCGCTTACGGACTTATCCCTTAAACCTGAGCCGAGGTCATCTAACACGAACACGACTTCTGGTGTAATGTATTTGCTCGGCCTCGGTGGTTTTTCGCCTCCCTCCTGTTTCTTCTTTTCCTCTTTTCCAAAATAAAGAAACTTCGGCTTTTCTACTTCCTCTTTACCATCCTGAACAATCTCTCCTTCTTCTTGCTCTTCATCGGGTTTATTCAGCTTGTCTAACTCGTAATCAATCACACTGTAGCCGTCCGTTTTCAAATATGTATATATCGCCATCGGATTGCATTTCTTTTTGAAGAACTTCACCATTTCTTTGTAGATGTGGTCCTTGTGTATCGTGCTGGCAATAATGACAATACGTGTCTTTTTGTCGGTCGTTCGTTTCAGGATTTCGAACAGTGCTGTCGTCTTACCACTCTTCTTGCGAGCGAGAAGAAAAATATTGGCATACGGTTCATCAAATAACTTATATCCTTTTGCCAACTTGTCTCCATCTCCGTTTTGCTTGACTGGTTTCACCTTTACATTATTGATTTTTTCCATCGCTATATATTTTTATCAGGCTAGAAATTCTAAACAAATAACAATTCTTCCAGCTAGTTGGTCAGTTTCAATACTGCCATTGTCTGTTTTAAGCACTCTAAAACTGTATTGTCCGTCGGTCCAATTAATAATACCTAAGTTATAGCTTAGATTGGAAATGTTCGCAGTGTTGCTATCAGCGAATGTTCCAATAATTCCAATGCGGTCCATATAAAGGATTTTTGTTTCGTCTCCGTCACGTCATTCATATAGTGGATAAACTTGACATTCATTCTAGTCGGTGTAAAGCTCAATTTAATTGTTTTGTCAAATGTCTTGCTACCATTGACCCCTCCTGGAAAATCATTACTCAGAAAAATAATCTTTTGGAATTTATAGTCCGCCATTTGCAATGATGCTCTCTATATTTACATTCATAAACTTTTTATTAATTAATATTTCTGCTCGGACTGCTTGTGATTTCTATTCACGGGTCAGTGTTAAAAAAAATGAAAGTTGTGTTTATTGTATTCAAAAAGGAATAGAAACAATATTTAAATGTGTGTATAAACCTTTTAGTGATTGGTGTGTTAGTTTTGATGAAGCCATTCCTTTAATGTGCTCAGGTAGTGATGCTTCTTGGTATAAAATACATTTGTATGAGTGCTAACAAAAACCGGGTTCACTTCTTACTTGAAGAAGGTGATGGAAGGCATATTCCAATCAATAGTGTTAAAATACCGACATAAGTGTTGGCTGTCTCGCACGGTAAGTTCTTTTCAGACAACCTCACGATACAAAGGGTTATAATAGCGATAATGATACCCATTTGAAATAAGTATTTAATAAGTCTGTTGTCAGTCGGTCTGTTTTTTATACAACAACAATTCCAGTTATCTTCTAATTCGTGCTCTACTTTTTTTTCTTCATTCTTCAACGAAATATCCAAAACGCGGTTCTTCAACTCTGGTGTTAGTTCGCCATCAGCCATATCAATGAGTGGAGGTGGAGGGTGTAATCTAGGTGGCATTGTAATTACGGATTTCTGCTAATTGGTTTTTTAATCGGCTATATCATTAGTTAGATTATTATTTTGCTTTTCTAAATTAATCACCTTTTCCGTTAAATGTTGAAAAGCACTGACTAATATCGGTATAAAACTTGTATATGTTATGCCTTCAAGATACCCATCTCCATCGTCTGCTTTCATTCCACTTTCAGATACAAATTCAGGAAAAAAAATTTTAACTTCATCAGCAATAAATCCGTGGTTCTTTTGTTCTTTCTTTTCGTCTGATTTCAAATAATATGAACAGCAGTTTATTTTCATTAGTTTCTCACAACAATCCCCGCAGTCTAATGTTTTAATATCTGATTTTAACCTCCTTCCCGATGAGTTTGTCCAAGCACCATTGAGAGGAATATAATTATAACTTCCAGAAGGCTCGCCTGTTGAGTTTGAAGTAGTCCAAGAGTGAACCAAACCAGTTGAACCACAAACTACTCCATAATTCGTATATCCACCCGTTTTCAAAAATATTTGTGGGTCGTTAGTATAAGCAGGTCTTTTTCTTAATGTTAAAAATCCGCTGGATGCTGTTGGGATGACTACCTCTCCCGACGTATTAATGTTCATCGCCTCAGTGTAAGATATATTGTTTCCCACCGTTGTTCCTGAATTATAATAAAAAGCGAGTTTTCCACCTTTTTGAATTAGAAAGTTTGAACCGCTGTGGCTTGATTTCCAGTTCGTGCCATCAAAATAAGCATCAAAACTTAAATTGACATTGTCGTGTGCCCAATTCAATAATTGAAATGTTGGATAAGCATCCGCAGTTGTTATTGCTTGTAAGTGTGCCCCTGCGACATTACTCGCCGTCTCGTATAATTCTAAACCTCCTGTCGCTCCCACTCCTTTCGTTGAGTTGCCTATTATTATCGGTTTGCCTAGCGCTGTTGTTATTTTGTCGCTCGTTGTTAATGTTGTTGTTGATATACCCGCACTAGCCGTTATTAACCCTTTTGTCCATAAAGTCCCGTTTGCCCCATTCAATGACATTAACAATTGCTCATTAGAATTTTCCCACACAAAACCATCTGCCGAAGCAAAACCAGACCTAAATCTTATAGCAAAGCCTGAAATATCGTTGCCTGCAACCGCAGACCCTCCAGATAGACTTTTACCTGCCCCAGGCTGAGCCATATAAATCCCCCATCCTGCGTTGTCTGTATCCCACAGAAATATACCCTGTCCATTTCCTCCATCTACTTTATTTTGAATAGATAACTTGCAACCGCCATCTGCTGTTAATAATCCGCTCGCCGTTAATGTTGTTGTAGTCATGCCAGCAGTTGCCGTTAATGTAGTTCCTGTTATTGTTCCAGCACTTGTTATGTTGTTTGAGTTCATATCCAAAGCGCCATAAAATCGCATACCACCAGCATTGTTAAAACGGACAATGTCAGACGAAGCACTTTTATTATCCAAACGTTTTGAAATATAAAGACCTGCTCCTTTGCATCAAATGCTACATTCGTAAATACATAACCTCGTTGGTTCGCGGTTCCGCTTGTGGCAGTATTTAAAGTAAATAAGAAATATTGATAATCACCTGATGTCTGTGAAAAGAATATATCTCCTCCATTTTGGTTTAATATCCTCGCCCCATTATATGTTATATTTCCACCATTAGTGATTGTTTGATTATTAAAATCGGCAATGTTCGTTAAAGTTAGATATTTTATCACAGTGCTCGTCCCGTTGAATGTTTTAATTCCTGTTAGTGTTTGGTCTGTTGTTAGTTTCACACAATTGTCATCCAGATATTGTCTATTTACCGCTTCATTCGCATTTTGTGGTGCTCCTAGATTAACAATCCGACTACTATTACAATCTAAGCCAGTAGCATTGAACCACGAAACAATCGTCCCGTCAATAATAAAACTTTTTTTTTTCGCAGAAATTTCAAAGTTGTAATATGTTGCCGTGTTCATATCCAAACTAGCAATAGACCCGATATTACTGGTAGAATTGAAAACAATGAATGTTCCCTTTGTTGTTGAATTGATTGAATTTCCAGTTATTTCCACACCACTGCTATATGTCTTAATTCCTGCTATGGTTTGGTTTCCTGTTAGTTTCACATTTTGCCCGTCTTTTGTATCAACATAACTTTTATTTGCTCCGTCCGTTGTTGCTGATGGTGTGGCTAAGTTTGTTATTTTGTTGTTATTCAAATTGAGTGTTGTTCCAGTTGCGGTTATAATTAAAGTATTACCTGAATATAACTCTATATATGAACCAGTTATTTGTATCGGATACCAAGTCGCTGTTGCTGTTTTTTGTGCTGCAATCATTCCTATTTTTGTATCAAAGGCTATGCCAATACCATCAAAAGTAGTAGGATTGGATGAACCACTTACTTCTAAAGTTGATGTAAATTTTTTATTTCCTGCTATGGTTTGGTCTCCTGTTAGTTTAACCACCGAAGTATCAAGAACGGAAACATCCACGCCATCAACAAGATTAACATTTGTTATGCTTTGGCTTTTCATATCAATACCCGCACTAGCATACTGCTAAATGTTTTAATTCCTCCTATGGTTTGGTCTCCTGTTAGTTTAACCACCGAACCATCAACTGCGAGATTAGCGAGATTTATTCCATTATACGTAGAAGCCCCTGAAATAGCAAAACCACCCATATTTAGTGCCCCCGTCATACTAGCAGTGCCGTCTAATCTAAGAAAGGGTGGTGTGGTGTTTCTATATTGCCCCGTGCTATACATAAGCAGTTGATTATCTGCGGGAAATCCTGTTATTGACACATCGCTGTGGCTATCTATACTTCCACTCGCTGACACTTTATCATTATTATCTTCATGCTCAAATATCCATTCATCAACATCTTTGGTATTTAGTAAATTAACTCCTGTTATATTCTTCTTTCCCATACTAATATTGCCGAATTCATCCACATTTATCGGAAATGTTTTATTTACCCACTTTATTGAGTTATATGTTAGATAGCTATTCATCGCCACTGGTGCTGTAATGACTACATCAGAGAGTGTGTCAATTGAACCGAGGGCGGTATTTTTCCATTTGCCTTCTACATCGTTGTAAGTTAAGTATTGTCCGCTTGCTTGTGCAAATATGTTAGTGTCTATCAAATTGTATAAACTGGTTTGGTGCGGATTACTTGTATTCGAGCGGTGTTGAGTTGAGGCTTTAACCTCGTCGTTGTCCCTAACTCGTTGCTCTGTATAGTATAAACGGCTTCCTTCTTTAATGTCTGTTGTTGATTTGGTAGATAATCTCGCATCGAATCGGCCGTCAGTGTAATAAAGATTTACAGGGTCAGCATCTTCTGGAACTCTGTCTGTATTTAAGCCCACTATGTTGGTATTGGTTAGTTCTAAATTTTTTATATCTAGACTATCAACAGCCAACTCATTAAGGCCTAAGAGCGACTTGAAACTCATATTGTATTTGTTAAAAAATTGTTTATTAATAAAAACTAAATAATATTATTTTTATAATAATATAAACAAGTCATAAAATGCAGAGAGGTAATAGAGAGGTCGCTATGAAGAACCTTGAAAAGGGGTGGGAGGCAAAGAAGAACCAGGCTAAGCAGAGAAAGATTGAAAGGGCGAGGGAACTACTTGCGGAGGAAGAGGCTAAGAATGTGAAAGAAATGACCAATGACGAAAAGATGGACCACATTACTAAGAAGCAGTTGGCTAAGGATATGATTGATGGTAGAGATGGTGAGATAAGTGAGGAAAGCGATGAAAGCGAAGAAGAGGTTGAACACGACTTTGTTGACCTCATTGCGGATAAAATATCAAAGATGAAACTTAAGACTAAACAGAAGAAGGCGAAGAAAGTGGTAAAAAAGAAAGTGGAAGAAGAAAGCGAGGATAGCGAATCTGAGGAAGAAGAACAGCCTAAGAAAGGAGGGAAGAAGACTAGCCATGTTAGTGTCCATGTTTATGCGGGACAACCAGAGAAGTCAAAAAAAGAAAACATGATGTTTCAAAGATATTTTTAAAGTTCTAATATTAAAAACCTACCATTAGATGTTCGTTTACACATTATGGAGTATTTATATAATCATCGTATGTATGACTTCACTAGTTGCTATGTGTGTGGATTAACCAGATTACTGCAATTGACGATAGTTTTGATTGGTTTTATATGTATGAGTTTTGTTCTTATTATTGTTTTGAAATAGAAAAAGAAGAAAGATTAATATATAAGGATAAAGCATTAGGTGTGATAAAATATTAGGAGGTGCGATGGACGACGAATTACAAGAACTGAAAGAACAACAGGCATTAGAACTACATTTTCAAAAAAAACAAAGTAAGAAATGGAATACGATATGGGCCGATAAACCGTTGAAACAAGTGTTTGTAGATTTAGCGGATATGTCTAAGTTAAAAGATAAGCCAGGTAATAAAAAATATGCTTTTATGTTGGTTTGGATTGACACTAATAGTAGATTTTTAGAAGTTAGACCGCTAAAAAATAAAACTGCGAATGAAGTATATACTGGTTTAAAATCTATTCCATATATTCCAGAAATCATTACAACAGATAGTGGAGGAGAATACAAAGGAGCAGTTAATAAATATTTTGATGAACATAACATGGAACACAGAACAGTTGAAGTAGGAGACCACAAAGCACTCGCAATAGTTGATAGAGTTATCAGAACTATTAGAAGGTGGCTTGACATACTATTTGAAACTAATGGGAACTTTGACTTGGTCTCATATATTGATGATATGGTTAAAGCTTACAATACTCGTTTTCATCCAACAATCAAAGCTAGACCAATTGATGTATTGAAAGGAAAAGCTACCAATAAACAAAATAATGAAAGAGATGAAAGTATTAATGATTTTGAAGCTGGCGATAAGGTAAGACGAGAAGTTCAACGAAATCTATTTTCCAAAGGAGGCCGAACTTGGTCAAAGCAGGTATATACGGTTTTGGGTAGAAATGGATTTAAGATTGTGCTATCTAATAAAGAACTAGTTAGCCCCCGCGAGTTGTTAAAGACCAAGTTTGAAAAGCCAGTTGATAATGAAAAGCAAATTGACGAACAAGTCCAAGAGATAACGAAGGAGAAGAAAATAAAGCAACAGTTAAAAAAAGAAGACATACAACCAGAAAACATAATTGAAACCAAACGACACAAAAAGAAAAAGGTCATATTAGATTTATGATTGGACCATAAAGGCATTCAGGGTGTCAGCCGAACTTGAATGGGCAATTTTCCTGGGGAGCCGGTTTGCCTTGGACAACTTGACCACACAACTTTTTTTTTCTTTTTTGTCGTAGTATGTAAAAAAACGGGGGATAATGTAAAATCTCTTAATACGACGGACTATGTAAAAAATGGCAAACTATGGCAAAATTCAAAACGAAGAGGGGGGGGAGACTTTGGATAACCCCCCCTCTCCTTGTCCTTTTTTCCAGCGGTAGCGCAGAAGAGATCAAGAGGTTACGACAGGAGCTGGCTGACAAGAAACTTCAGCTCGACATTGCAAAACGCAGAGCAGATGAAGGCCCTGCCTTCGGTAAGGATGGACGCACTGGCCCATCAGCTGCAGGTCACCGCAAAACATATATATAATACTTATGCTTATATATGTATATATATATATGTATATATATATGTATATATATATGTATATATATATATATATATATATATTTAGTTTTACTTATTTGTGCATCTAATGTTGTGCGTGTGTGTGTCTGTCTCTCTCTCTCTCTCTCTCTCTCTATATATATATATATATATATGTATATATATAATGTTTAAGTGCATGCGCATGATTGCCAATTGGCAATGAAAAATAACTACTCTCAGAAGTAGGAAAA
>WBZZ01003924.1:12500-27500 GCA_019918135.1 Paulinella micropora
AGGCCGGTCGGCGACAACAGTATGCGGCCTGATCGAGTCAATCAGACTCGCTGCTTCTCTTCGTAGAGTACTTCCTGATTTCAGCAAATCCTCTTACTTCGCGTCTGATTACGCAGCGATGGAGACGAAAGCGCCGTGTACGCGCACTGAGCGGAGGGTTGGGAGGAAAAGACAGACGCCACCGCGAGTCTAGTGATCGAACGCATGTGAAGAAGGCACGTAAGTCGGAAGCGTTTGAGCTGTCAAGCTCGACGTTCGATAGGCTGCGGGACAAAGGCCTGTGCATCTACTACAACAAGCTGCAAAAGACTTATAATCAATGGCGGTTGTATAATTTAGCACTTCGGTATAGTAATCATATGTATTCGTGCCATCTGTGACATGAAACCAAAATTGAAAAGTGGCAATGCCAGTCGGAGCGGGTAAATTCAATGAACCACGAAATGATACATTAATGAAATAACCATATCCTAAACTTGATATTGTTTTGCTACCATATCCGCCCGTGCATAGAGTGGTAAATGTGGAACTAGTCATCCATGAGCGCATATCAAGACCAACATACGCATTTTGAATGTTTCTTGTTAATGTCGGGGTAGCCACGACCGCGATTGTTTTTGTGTCAATAGATTGTTGCTCTTGCGAACGGCCAAATATATTCATTTTTTTGAGACTAAATATATATCTATCTTATATTATAAGATTTATTATAAAATAATACAATTAAAATATGAACCATTTAGGCAATCCGTGGGCATATCACTATTACGGCTCTGTGATAATAGACGAGGATTTAGAAGTTGATGGCGTATTATATGGCGACCACATAGAAGCAAACTCAGTCCAAGCAAGGACAGACGACATAACCATATCGTCAAAAAATAATAACTCTTCTTTGTTGATATCTGATACTGGTTATGTGTCAATTAATAACGAATACGATTTGCCATTAGCGGACGGCACGGCTAATCAAATATTAAAAACGGACGGGCTCGGCAATACTTCTGATTGTGTGTGGCTAATCCAAAGATATGGAGTTCAAATGAATTTGATATGGCAGATGACTTGTCCAAACCCGTCTGACACCACTAATAACATAACAATAAGAATTGTAAATAATACAACCAATGATGCTCTGGTAACGTATGCGGCGGATGCTCCAATAACATTGGAAGTATATTACAAAACGGCATCTGCGGATTATGTCTCTTTTAAACCATCATATTTTAATATTGATGTGATGAGAGACATAGCACTAACTGCCTCTTACACGTGAAACCTGTCATACATATCTTTTAATGTTGTTAATTTGCCCTCGTGTTGAGATAAAACATCGCGGAAAAATGTCTTATAATCTAACTTACCATATTTAAGAGTGGGGCGTTGCTCTGGTGGTATGTGTGCGTATCTACTCTCGTGCCATTTCTTCATATCATCCTGTAATATGGTGCGGTCTTCAACTTTCATATACAAGAAGTTAAACGGGTCTTTGGATACTTTCAAATGTGCCGTTATTATTTCATAGCAACTATACCCGCTCTCGGGCGGGTTTCGCTTTGCTTTAATCGGTGTTTTCTTCTCTTCTTTTGCTTCCGTTTCTTTTTTTTCTATTTCCCTATGTTGATTTTGTTCAAAATCAACATTACCCACATTAACCTTGATTTCAGTAATGCCTGTTTCTACTAAATCACTTTCTTTAAAAGGCGTAAATTCTTCTGGTTCGTCAAAAGCAACATTCTTCAATGTATCAACGGGGGGCAATGAAACTTCAACGTTATCACCCGCGGGGGTTGTTCGGGTCGGTATTTTTCGTAAAATGCGACGATATCAGTTTTAAGCGATTTGCTTGTTGGTGGTTTAATATCACTACTTAAATGAGTCCATTTTTCTATTTGGCTCAGATACTCTCCTTTGGTTGATGGCATGCTATATATAAGCATAACAAAAAAATCAGTTTTTTAATATTGTTTTCAATATTGAAGACAATAATATTACATCCAAAAGACATCATCATCCTCTTCATTAACTCCCGATCCAAAATTGAAGTCGTATTCGTCGTCCTTTATATACTCGCGTATCTTGTCTCGGATTGTGCTGACATTTATTGTAAATCTGTATTTTTTGTTGTTTTTTCCTCCGCTTTGTTTGGGCTTATCTATGCCTACATGCTTCAGTTGGGTGAAGAAGGCTCCTTTATGATAAGATATTCCCTGTTCTGAGCACCACTCTCTGTATCTTTCGCATAGGTGTACCGATTCCACTTTCATATCTTTGCTTTCAACTTTGTCAAATTTTGCTTCAATGGTGTCAATCATAAACTTAATAGCCTTGGGGAGGTTGGCCATTTTCTGCTCCGTCTTGTATTTTGTTTTAAATGCGGTCATAACACTTATTTCTTCGTATTGTCTAGTGGCGAAGTATTCAAAGGCACATCTGATAAAGTCATCGTCGTTTATTTCATCTAGAATTTTGGCGAAATATACTTTATCGTCCGCGTGCTTCCCGCTTATTTTGTGGAGTGAATACCGCCTGTCGCTTCCTTCTATGTATAACGTGTTTTCGTTATTCGTGTAAAACCAGTATCTGGCGAAATGTTTTACTTTGTATTGCTTGCTTCCCTTGGGCTCTATTATTTCGTCTTTTTGGTCAATTTGACTTTTTAAGCGGTCGCTCATCGTAAAAGCCCCGCCTTTCTCGGGCAGTTCTTCAAACACTTTCAATATCTTGTTCGCATATGCGACATTGAATTTTTCCATGTATCTGCTAAAGTCTTTGATGACCACATGATTTTGCGTTCCCAACAACCTCTCCATAAATTTGCTCATTATGCCTTTCCCAGTCCCTTGGACTGAGTAAAACAAATGACCAATACCTCTATTTACATTTGGTTTCTGTATCATGTCCGCGACACTATCCAAAAAGTTGTCTAACTCGCCCTGACCTTCAGTGAAAAAGTCAGTTTTTAGATGTTTATATAAGGCACTCTCTTCAAAATTGTATTTTGTTTTTACACTTTCAAATGGAATATTATCCATAGGAAACCCCATAAACAAATTTAGTTTGTTAGAATATACTGGGGGTATCCCCACTCGCTTCAAATACGGGTAAAACATGAAGTCGTCATATCGTTTAATTTTCCGCTTTTGCATCATGTCTTTTGCGTATCCAGTTGAAAACTGATTGCCATTTCCAAAATGTTGATACAGCCATTGTTTTGCTCTCGGGTCGTGTTTGTCTCCTTTCAATTCTTCAATGTATTCTGGATTCCGCACAAAACATTCAAAATTTAATGCGGACATCATTGCGCCTACTTCTGCTTGTACATAATATTCGGATCGGTCTCCTGTCTCTTCGTCAATGTCTAGATTTAAAGTCATCACGACTTGACCGCCTCCCCTTGATACTATGTTTATACAACTGCGCCATTCCTCCAGTCTTTCAAGGCTCGCCTCATTCTCTCTATAGTGTTGAATATATACGTTATCCATATCTCCAAAGTATTTAAGGCTGGGAGTTTGATAAGGCTCAATAATTGCATTTTCTGGAAAGGTTAGGCCTTCATCCATTTCCTTTAATTTAAGAGCAATGTCTATTCCTAATTTCTCCTTAATGACCTTTGAACAACTTTCCAGATCGTATTCCTTCTTTTCTAGCATCAGGCCGTCAAAGCATAAAACACACATAATAGGATTTCCAAAATAGTCTAGCATAACTTGTAGAATTTTGTTTTCAAAGTCGCATAACAATGTATTCATATAACTGGCCTCGTGGTTGAAGTCTTCGCCTCTGTTAATCCGCCTCTGCTTAACTTTTTCAAATTCTTTAATGTCTGCCCCCGCAAACTTTCCATGTAGGGCTTTCATTTCTTGTTTAAAGGTGGTTAAAAACCTCGTCTTTTTCGCGACTGCGTTGTAATCCTTTTCGCCTCCATTTAGGACGGATAGGATAATCTGTTTTGCCTTGTCTCTGTCAATCGTCTCGTTTTTGCTCGTGAGATCGGCTATTACCTTCTCTCTATTTTTCACATACGACCGCAGATATTTCGCTTCAAAGTTCAATATCGCACATAAATGTAGTAGTATGACTGGGTGCGCATTTACCATATCAATATCTACATAGTAATCGCGGGCGATAGTGTGCCTTATCTCGCGCGGTATGTTTTGGAGAGATAATGAGCCTACAGCATTAAATCTACCTTTGCCCCCGTTTTGCCGATACACTACAGAGACTTTATTGTTGAATACTTTTTGAATATATTTTTTTAGCAGTGTTATAGGACTTCCGTCTTTGAAACATTTCTCTCGCAGTTGGCCTTTTAAGTCGTCAAAATTGTTAATAATATAGGATAGTTTGTTCGCATCAAACAACTCCTCTTTGTTAATAAACTGAGTGTGGGTCGCCTCCTCAACATCCATCTATAATAAGGTTATAAATTTTTTTTTGTGGTTAATCTGGTTATTATAGATAGTATATATAAGACACTATATATTATCCTTAGATGGAAATTATATATGAGACCGCTACACTGGAGAGGATTTTAGGCTAAAAAAAAATAGTTGCGTCTGTCTGCCGTTAGATTTCAATTGGGGTTGTTTTTAAATTAATAAATGTTTTGTAAGTATCTAGATTGCCGTATAGTTTATTTACAACGGAAGCAACTATTATATATGTTGTGTCCCGCCGTGGTTCAAAGGTGATATATTTGGGTTCATACATCACTAACACGTATCTCTTGTAGGATTTGTCCCACCACATTGGATTGAATTTCTCGCATTTGCATTCTTCGCTCAACTCTTTGGCGGGTGTGGTGCTTTTTGCTTCGTCTATATAAAATTTAAGTCTGTTGAAACGATCTCTGCCAACATAGTGGGCTATCATTACTTTAGATCGCGCATCTTTTCGCTCTTTTACGCATTTTTTGTATAGGTTTTCAATTCTTTTCTTCTTGTGATAGTCGCGCACCATTTCAGATACCTTCTTCGCCCTCGCCTGCCTTTCTTGTATCTCTCTCATTTTGATAAGTTGCTCCTCCTTGCGCACTTCGTCCATGTGATCGCCATATCTTACGAATGACTGCCACACGTCCAACATTTCCACAATCTGCACCATTTTATACTCCGTAATCTCTGCTTTCATTTCGTCAAGAACATCATCCACTTCGTTTATTGTTTTTACGTGTTGTGCATTAGACTTTGTTCCCGCTCTGCTTTCTTTGCCGTTCATTATAATCAAGTCTCCTTGCGGTTTTTCATCTTTAACCTTTTCGGGGTTGCCATACACTAATCTATAAAGTTGCTCTCGTGTTTGATATAGTGCATTTAACCGCATTTTACAAACCCCTTGTTCGTTCTCTAGTTTTTTGATTTCAGTTTCCAACCATAGCAACTTTGTCTTGTAAAAGCACGTATAATGCTTATCTTCTAATGAGTGGACGCCTGCCTTTATCTTCTTTTCGCATATTGCGCATTGCCTCTCTGTCATGTAATCTATTTCTAAAAGGCCGATGTTTTTCCTAGGTCTATAGAAATGGTTATACGAACACGAAACACCAACAAATACAACATAATCGCCACACGCATACGGGTACGCCTTAGTTATCCGCTTATTACATAAGCATCGCTCTGGATCGTTTAAATACTCTAGGTTTTCACTTGCTTCAACATCAGTGGGCATCCATTGCTTTTTGTCAGGTTGTATGCCCGCGAGTATTTCGTTTATCCGTTCTTCACCTTGAGTCTTTGCCATTGTCTTATGTGGTGTATTATATATATTATACATAAGGTTATTTCTTTAGAATGAAATTCCTTGTGCTCGCTTTCTCTTATCTTTCCTTTTAGCACTAATCGTCTCTTTGTTCGCTTCGTAATACTTCTTGCTCGCCTTTCTAGCCATCTCGGGCTTCCTTTTCGCATATTCTAGTCTTGATTTTCTGCGAGCCTCCAGTCGCTCTTCATCTGTCAAATACTTAAGTGGCGGTGCCATCTTATATTACAATATATCTTATATATATTATACATAATAATATTACTTTTAAATAGAAAATCCCCCCTCCGTCAATTCCGCGTCGCCGACACTTCCCGTATGGTTTGCCCCGCGGTTATGTCTGGTGGCACAAATCGCCTTCAACTGCTTCTTTTTGCCCCGTCCTTAAAGTCCTTAAAATATTTTTTAAGTCCCTTATTTCCGCAAGGACACCCTAGAAGCGGTATTTTATTGTAATTCTAACTCCGCCCATATTACCACACGCCCTATCCTTACTTCCTTATTATTATTATTACCATTATTATTATAAAAAGAGTGTATGTAAAAGAGGATTTAACCCCATTTGACTGAGTTTAACACCCCGTCCTTAAAAAGTCCCTCATTTTCAGAAAAATTTGCCGACCCTCCCCCCCCCTTTATTGTCCATAATACCATTTGGCCGAGGGGGGTAATGTTACATTTGAGAACAGGGGAGTACATCCCCCGATAGTTTAAATGAAGACATTTTAACGAAATAAGCCCCCTACACCTATTGTTTAAGTCCTTGTGAGTTGGCGGATCCTTATTTCCATAAGTACAATTGATTTACAAAAACAGCAAAATACGCTCTCCTATTCATCGCTGGTAATAAACCGATTGAAAACTTGGCCTCCAAAACATGGAAAAAATTGATTTTTTTTTGACATTTTGCAAACTTTTTCACATTTTTGAGAAAAAAATGAAACAATAAAATGAGTATCTTATAAAAAAATGAAAAAAATAAGGACTTATTGAAAAAAATAAGGACACCTAGCAAACCTTATTCCGCTGTAATCTGTCTTACCTCACCACACTCCTTACATTGGCGTTTCTGCCTTCTGTGATCACATACCCCGCTTCCACCGCAGTCCTTGCAAGTATATCTTTCTTTCTTATGCTCACATATCTCACCACCACCGCAGTCCGTGCATCTGCTTCTTCGTTTCTTATGCTCACATATCGCACCACCACCGCAGTCCGTGCATATGGTTTTCCGTCTATTATGTTCGCATTTACGTTTATCATTCGCCACTCTATACCTTCTTCTACAATCATTACAAGACTTCAACCTCCGCACCTTGTCATTCAAAAATTGCAGTGGCAATCTCCAGCATTTACACTTACCGCACTTCTCATGTTTAACCTCTTCTGTTATCATTTCCATTATATATAGTTTCTTGTATGTCTTTAATATATAAATCAATAAGATAATATCGTTATGGCTGAGCCGGTGCCACCAATTTTGGCAGGGACGACCAACAGAAAATGAAAAAATAAGATATCAGCCACCACCTAAACCTCAAACCCTGCGGCACCGCGGCACCGCCCTGCCGCACGGCCGCAGACGTTCAAGGAGAAAAAGCAAAAATCAAACTTTTGTGTGTGTTTCCCCCCAACCCCCCCGCCACTCACTTCGTGAGTGTCCGCCCCCCCTTTCCCCCCATTTTGTGGTGTGATCATTTATGTTGGATAGACAGGTCTATGTTGTATATTATAAAACAAGCATTAGAAACATAAAAAACCAACATAAGACACAGCAAAAACAGACATTCAAACATATCAAAAACATACCTTTGTTTTACAAAAAACGACAAACTGAGCACAATAAGAGAGATTTAGACAAAATAACGACAAAAACCATATAAACGAAGTATATATACAATTTTATGAAATAAAATGGTGTTTTTGTCGTTATTTTGTCTAAATCTCTCTTATTGTGCTCAGTTTGTCGTTTTTTGTAAAACAAAGGTATGTTTTTGATATGTTTGAATGTCTGTTTTTGCTGTGTCTTATGTTGGTTTTTTATGTTTCTAATGCTTGTTTTATAATATACAACATAGACCTGTCTATCCAACATAAATATATATATATATATGTATGTATATATACATATATATATATATATATATTTATACATATATATATACATATATACATATATACATACATAATTTTTTTTTTATTAACCCCATATATATATGTGTATGTAATATATACAATATTACCTTTATGTTATTTCATTTTTAATTTTATTTTCTCCTTTATTTTAATACTCAATCTATTTTTATTTTATTTTATTTAATGTTTTTAATATTTTTAATTTAATTTTCATTACTATTAATAATATGAGAAGTAGGTCACCATCTAGTTAAATCAATAGCTCTTGAGCTAACGATTTGTATGGATGACCAGAAGTTAAGTTAAATTAACTTCATTAAATCGAAGGCCTAGTAGAAGTAGTAGAAGTAGTTGTAGTAGTAGTAGTAGTAGTAGTAGTAGTAGTAGTAGTTGTAGTAGTAGTTGTAGTAGTAGTAGTAGTAGTAGTAGTAGTAGTAGTAGTAGTAGTAGTAGTAGTACATAATCAACACTATACAAACATAATCAACACCATTTTATTTCATAAAATTGTATATATACTTCGTTTATATGGTTTTTGTCGTTATTTTGTCTAAATCTCTCTTATTGTGCTCAGTTTGTCGTTTTTTGTAAAACAAAGGTATGTTTTTGATATGTTTGAATGTCTGTTTTTGCTGTGTCTTATGTTGGTTTTTTATGTTTCTAATGCTTGTTTTATAATATACACAAGTGCACGAACCCTTGGCCTGTCAGCTGCTCGCAGCCGGAGAGGTCGAGCGCCCGTAGCTCCTTCAGCCACGACAGGTGCTGGAGGCCTGCGTCGATGAGGTTCGCGCACCGGGAAAGGTTGAGACTCTGCAGGCTGTTTTCTAGCTTGGACAAATGCAACTCTTCCCGTTGGACGCACGATGACGTGAGTTCGGGGCCTAGCACCCCAGTAAAGCAGGCGAGGCTGAGCGTCTGCAGCTTCGACAGCTTGGCCAAGTACTGGAGCCCGTCACGCGTGAGCGCGGTGCAAACCGGAGAGGTCCAGCACTTGCAGGCTGTTGTTCAGCTTTGCACCCTGGCCGGTCAAGCTGTTGAGCCCGGCGTCCGTGAGCCGGGGACAGCGGCACAGCAGGAGCGTCTGCAGCTTGGCCAGCTTGCCCAAGCGCTTGAGCCCGGCGTCCGTGAGCTCCGCGCAGTCAGCAAGCTCGAGCCGTTGCAGGCCTGGCAGCTCCGCTAAGCCAGCGAGCCCGGCGCCCCGGAGCCGGGGGCAGCCACCGAGGTCGAGCTGCTGCAGGTCGCGCAGCCGGCCTAAGTGCTCCAGCCCCGCGTCGGTCACGTGAAGACAGCGGCGCAGGCTAAGGCGCCTGAGGCCGGGCCAGACCTGGGTCAAGAGATGGACCGCGGAGTCATCCACGCCGCTAGGCCCGCTAGTGTCGACCATGAGGCCCGGAAAACTTTGCTCGCGCAGGGCGTCTAGCCCAGGTAGGCTCAGTCGCAGGGTCGTGACCTGGGCCCGGGCTTGGCTCCAGACGGGGCCGGGCCAGGCCCGGAAAGAGCTGGCCTGTGCACGATGGGCCAAGTCGAGTTCGGCGCAGCGGAAGTGAGCCCAGGACTCGGCCTTACCCAGCAGCAGGCGGAACTCGGGGCTGAGGGCAGCCACGCCCGGGGCCCAGCCCAAGCAGTCCCGGACGTGGCGCCAAGCCCCGGCCGGAAACTCAGGTGTGTGTCGTCGGCCAGGCTGGCCAGTAGCCATCATCTAGGTGGTTTTAACTAATCACAGTAAGGGGGAGTAACGAGGGGCCGCGCACGAGAGAGGCCCCCTTCCTTCCCTTTGTTTCGCTCGCACTGTGCCCTCCCTCCCTCCCCTCCTTCACTCACTGTTTCCGTCCTTGCCCTTGTGTTTTCTGTTCCCCTGGCTGAGTTGTAGAAGCGCGTTGACCCCTGGCCCCGGCCGGCCGGTTCCTGACCCCCGGCTGTTCGGCAGCCAAACCCTGACATCTTCTACCCTGGGCCGGACGGTCGGATCCCTGTCTGTTCGACGTCCCAACCCTAACCTTGGGTTCGTCTGCGCTGCCCCCCTGTTCGACGACCGAACCCTGACTTGTTGGCCCGCGTCCAGTCCGGCAGCTCGGGCCAGAACGTCCAGATCCCCCTTTAGCGGCTCTGGTGTCCCCGCCTGCGGAGCTGGCCGCTGCGTCTCTAGCTGCTGTGTGCGCATCTTTTCCGCTTGCAGCTGTTGCTGCAATTGCGCTGTCCGTGCCTCCCGAGCTCGCAGCAGCCGCTCCAGTTGCTGTATTCGTGCCTCTGCAGCTTGCGATTCTTGCTGCAGACGCTGTGCTACCGCCTCGGTAGTCTGCAGTCCTGGCGCGGCTAGCACCTTCGCCGTCCCTGGCAGTGGTCGCGGTCTTGGCCCCCGTGGTGTCTGTGGTGGTTCTGTAGTCGCTGCTTCTTGTAGCCGCTGTGGTCGCAGCCGGACTGGCGGTCGCTGTTGTCGTGAGCTTATTGTATACTCCCCGAGGATTTCTTCGGTGCTTCTTTTCTTCTCCCCCAGTTCTTCAATTTCGTGCGTAATCCGTATTAGGTTGAGCTCTGGGGCATGCAGTTCCGCTACTCCTTTGTTTATCCATTCTTTCAGCCCTTCTTGCCATTTTGTAAAGCGCCTTCCCGACGCTTGGCAGAGTTTATTCCTTTCCTGTCTCTTCTTTTCGTCCAACAACCGAAGCGCTAACCCGTGCAGAGCGCCCACCTCATTGTCCCACGCTGTTTTCTTCTCTTCCAAGGCAGACTTACTAGCCGTATCTTCTGCTGCAGTAAGTACCAGCCGCCACCATGTAGCCGAGTCTTTCTCTACCTTCTCCTTAGAAGCCTTCAGCAAACGCTTCCGCTCGTTGATTATTTCTGCTGCACTCTTGCCTTGGCTTCCTTTTCCAGTTTGTTGACTACTTTTTAGTTCCTTGTAGATGTCCGACGCGACTTTTAGTGGCGATTCCACGTCGGTCCTGACGCCACGAGCCAGCAGACTCTGCCGGTCTGCTTGCAGGTTCGCTAGCTTCGTCTCAACCTCCTGCAGCTCCTTCCCAGCGGCAGCCCAGTACGTCCCGACCGACACCAGCGCATGCAGAAAGGCTTGCACCTCAGCGTCCCACATGTCCCCGTTCACAGTCTCACCGGGCGGCGTTGGTGGACCAAGAAGCTGGCTGATTTCGTCTGGCCTGCGAAAGCTTAGCCTCCAAACAACACCAGCGCCAGTGGCCTCGCAGCGCGTCCTGACAAAGGCCTTCGCTTGTAAAGAACTGTAAGCAGACTCGTCGATCCGGAACCAGCGATGAGGCTGCTGGGGCGCCGCCGTCTGGAACCAGTCGGGCTGCCAAGGCGCCGTCGTCCGGCTTAGCTCGCCGGCTGCCTGGAGCAAGCAGCAACAGTCCCTCGGCCCCACAGCGCTCGCCAGCTCTTGCGACCACCACTTGGCCACCACCCGCAACCTCCACTTTAGAGTATCGCCCACTGGGGGTTCGCCCACTGGGGGGTCCTCCTCTACCGGAAGTTGCCCCAAGTGGGTCAGCTGAGTCCACAGTAGCTCAGAGTACGTGTGCTGCAGTAACCCAAGGCTGCTCGCCACGAGGCTCAGCAAGTTAGCGAGATAGAGCGTACGAGTTCGCTCTAGCCCTGCCGGCCCCTTCTCGGCCCCCCTGAAATACGCAGGCCTCACGTTGCCCAGCACGAACGACCGGCCGCGTATGCTGTACAGCGTGTCCGTCGGTGCCCAGCTGGCAAGCATAGTACACATCTCCGCCAGTCCGACCAACAACTTCGTGACAAACGTCCTAAACGGTTCGATGCTGCGCTGCCCGCCCGGTCCTGTCTGGGCGTAGGTCAGTAGATTGGTCTCCTGCTGGAGCTCGAGGCCAGGGGTGAAGGCCATCGCGATCCAGTGGTGCTGGGCGCTGGCCAAAGCTCGTCCATCCGGGGGGGGCTCTGGGGATCCTTCCGTGATCTTAAGACAGCCGTAGACCTCAGGCGCCAGCCCCCTTTTGCGCAGGTGGTCTTGTAGTTGTAACCTGTTGACCAGGTCCGAGACCAGCGGAGCCTCCTCCTCCTTGTTGCCGGAACTCAGTTGCTGCAGACACAAGCCCTGCCCGACCCCGACGGACAGTGCAAGGCGATCAGGCAGGCCTGGCTCTAGGTCATACAATTTGGCTAGGTCTTGTCCGGCGATCACCAGGCAGTGAATGTTGCTAGGCCAGGGACTCTTCATGCTCAAGGACGCTCTGGTCTCCCGGAGCTTAAGAAGCCTGGCGGCTAGGCAGGCATCACCTTCCCCGGTTTTATGCTCCTCCATTTGCAAAGGAGCCCATTCCTTCAGCCAGGGTTGTACGCTGGCCTCCCTTAGGTGCTCCCGGCATAACCTCCGTAGCAGGCCGGTCAGCTCCACGACGCGCTCGCGCTCAGTCTGCACTTTGGCCCGCTTGGACGACAGTGGTTCTTGGCCACGCGGTGGGTCCATGGCAATGGACAATTCCGCGGGGGGTGGGGGCCTTTTACACAAGGGAGGCAAATACCTGTCTCCCTCCCGAGCACGATCCTCCCCTGCCTCTTTATACACATTGATCATGTGGGACCTTTCCCAGAATCGAAGGATGGTTACAAATACCTCCTTACGGCTATTGACAGAGCCACCAACTATGTGTGGATCATCCCTATCAAAGACGTTACCGGCAAGACGACGGCCGAGGCGCTGATCGATAGGATCATCTCACAGATCGGAGTACCAAGAAAGATATGTTCTGATCGAGGCTCGGACTTTAATAGCGAGGTCATCGACAAACTATCTAAATTTTACGGGATGAAATGGCAATATGTTACTGCCTATAACCCGCGAGCAAATGGGAAAATCGAGCGGGTACACAGACCCCTCAAAGCCTCGCTAAATATGTATTGCACGAAGAAGGAGAATCAAAGAGCATGGGTCGAGGCAGCACCATCATTTGCGTTTGCAATGAACTGTCTACCCTCTACGGCGTTAGGAGGCTCGAAGAGCTCAATCTCGCCATATCAGTTAGTATATGGGCGTGAGCCTGATATCCCGACTTCGCTCCTTCACCCAAAAGACACTTGGGCGGATGCGGATGAGTTGTTTGGGATGAGACTTAGAGTGAAGATGGAGGCGGAACAAATAGTCAGGGCGCATAGAGAGGCGGAGCGCCGAAAGACTGATGCTGAAGGGGTGCGACAAGCGCACTTGGATCAGATCAAGTTCCAGGTCGGGGATATTGTACTATTGTACCATCCTCAAGTCCCGAAGGGAGTCAGCTCTAAGCTGTTCACTCACTGGAAAGGACCTTATCAGATTATGGAACAGACGGGACATCTGAATTACAAGATCAGGGGTAGAGGGAAGGTGCAAATTGTGAATGTAAGAAGGCTGATTAAGTATGATCCCTTCTTACTGGAAGATGAATCCGTTGAGGAGGCGTTAAAACGGATGAATAATGATTTCAAAGAGGTGCCGCCCATCCACAAGGAGGCTGGCATAGACCAAGACGATGCTTATCGGGCACCGATAGCTGAGAAGGAGGAGAGTGAGGTGGACAGCAAGGAGAAGACTGACCGCATAAGCGCGGTGGGGACTCAGTCCAAGTCTCCGCGAGAGCATAGCGGAAAGAAGGAGAAGATCACAGAGGCGCAGCTAAGGAGAGCGCGGAATGATCTTATCAACGACCAACCGAGGAAGGCGATGAGGTCGATGAGATCAAAGGACGTCCACCAGGAGGAGGAGGGGACGGACACTGACCCAAACGCGGGCAACGTTGAGATTGTCCATGAGCGATGGAAGGAAGGCGATGCGATAGCAACCATCGCATGGGTGAAAAATGTTTTCTATCTGATGAGACCAGCGGAACAACATGTCGCTGATGACACTCTCTCAGACTTATACTTGATGCGGGTCGTGGCGGTCCCACGACAGATGCGTGTCACACGGACACTCAAAATATCATCAGCCGCAAAGATACTACAACCGATACTCCAGTTCTGGAGAAGTATGGACCCGATTGAGGATCCAAAGGCAAGACATTATCTGCCAGTATATAAAGACGCAAAAAGTCTCGAGACATGGGATGATACAATTACTCCCAGAGACAAGGATTACACTGCGTGGACCATTCAGACACTGCCAAGAGGAGTGCTTGATGTCCCTTTTGAATTATCGTTGGGCGGAATCCCTAATAAGATCTGGGACATTCTCGAACAGTCAAAGTTCGATCTGACTTTTGTTGGTGGTCCTCCACCAGGCAAAGAAATCCGCGCCAGACGACGAAGGCAGTGACAAAGAAACTATTTTTCTTTATGCGTCTCAAATAAACTGATTGATTGCCCACGGCGTATCATGATTTGATCATGCATCATCAGTTATCAATATGAATATTAAAAAGACTCAGTGATATAACTTGGCATTCGATCGCAACATACGAGTGCGAAAGGTCGATCGACGATGATACTACACCGTATACGGGGATCGCTAGTGTATTGAGCGATGGTGTTCCCGGGTATGACCCTTTCCAAGTCCTGGGATGATGTTCTCGAAAATGAAATGTTCTCTGAAACTTTCATTAAATTATTTTTTACGATGGATTATATACTGTCGTACCTGAGCACGGTCAATCTCTACTTGTGTCGGTATATCGCAGGGTCGGGTACATACACCTCGACTTCGGATATAGCTATTAGGACTGGCCCCCTAATACTATATCATAGGATATCCGCCTTATACAAGGGTGTGTCATTAAAAAAGACAATGTACTTACGATCTCCCTGTGAATAATAATAATAATAATAATAATAATAATAATAATAATAATAATAATAATAATAATAATAATAATAATAGTGCTTCTCTGTCAATGGCTGATGCATTTCTGCACATGCGCCTCCATCGTCTCACCCGTGAGGGGAGTACGAAGAATTGACGATAAGCTCTAATGAAATAATAATAATAATAATAATAATAATAATAATAATAATAATAATAATAATAATAATAATAATAATAGTGCTTCTCTGTCAATGGCTGATGCATTTCTGCACATGCGCCTCCATCGTCTCACCCGTGAGGGGAGTACGAAGAATTGACGATAAGCTCTAATGACACCCCCGCAA
>WBZZ01003924.1:35000-53614 GCA_019918135.1 Paulinella micropora
GTAGTAGTAGTAGTAGTAGTAGTAGTAGTAGTAGTAGTAGTAGTAGTAGTAGTAGCAGTGGCAGTAGTAGTAGTAGTAGTAGTAGTAGTAGTAGTAGTAGTAGTAGTAGTAGTAGTAGTAGTAGTAGTAGCAGTAGCAGTAGTAGTAGTAGTAGTAGTAGTAGTAGTAGTAGTAGTAGTAGTAGTAGTAGTAGTATCTTAATATCTAATATCTTATTATCTTATTATCATATTTTTTTATCTTATTTATCTATATCTGTATTTTACTCTCATATTTACTGTATACCTTATTATCTTTATTATTGATTTAATGACTATTAATATTTAATAATGATTATTATTTTTAATAATTATGATTATGTTTAATAATTTGAGAAGCAGGTCACCATCTACTTAAACCAATAGCTCTTGAGCTAACGATTTGTATGGATGACCAGAGGTTACAAGTAACTTCATTAAATCGAAGGCCTGGGCCTAGTAGTAGAGTATTAGTAATAAGTAGTAGTAGTAGTAGTAGTAGTAGTAGTAGTAGTAGTAGTAGTAGTAGTAGTAGTGGTAGTAGTAGCAGTAGTAGTAGCAGTAGTAGTAGTAGTAGTAGTAGTAGTAGTAGTAGTAGTAGCAGTAGTAGTAGTAGTAGTAATAGTAATAGTAGTAGTAGTAGTAGTAGTAGTAGTAGTAGTAGTAGTAGTAGTAGTATACATGACTGCCCTAATGGAAAGATTACGTCACGATCAAAAAAAACGTATGAATGCGTTGAGAAAGCTGATCCCACAGACACAGGGTCTGAAGACGTCGCCCACCCAGCTCCGCATAGATGATAAGGTAATCACCGACTCCAAAGGTATTGCCAATGCACTCAACAAACACTACACGACGGTCGGCTCCAAGGTCAGTGCCCAAATCCCCCAAGAACATAAAGTCAGAGAAGAGGAAATAGACCTAACACAGAAACAACTGCCTACCTTTACACTCAAACGCATCCGACAGAATGATGTAGTCGAGACACTGAAAGCAATAAACAGAAACAAAGCAGAAGATATAAACAAAACAAAGCCAGCCATAATGCAAGACCTTACAGAATACATTGCCCCGATATTAACCAAGCTCTTTAATAAAGCTATAGAACATAACCAATACCCAGATGCACTAAAAATAACTAAAGTTATTGAAATATATAAAGCTAAAGATAGAACGCTGCCTGAGAACTACAGACCTATCTCGCTACTGCCGATCATCGCTAAGGTCTTTGACACTATACTCAACAAGCAACTGATGACCCACCTTACCAGGTACGACATCCTCTCCCGAACTCAATATGCTTTCCGACCACATTCGAACACGACAATCACCACACAAACCATCCTAAACCACATCCAAAACCTCAAAGGCCCAGGACGGTATGTACTTGCTCTATTTATCGACCTATCGAAAGCTTATGACACCATCGATCATGAAACACTCATCCATAAACTACGAAATAATATAAATTTTAGCGATAACACCACTACCTTTTTCAAATCATACCTCACAAAACGATACCAAACCGTATTTACCCAATATGCTCGTTCCTACCCACGCAAGATCACACATGGGATCCCGCAAGGTAGCACACTCTCAACAACGCTCTTCATTCTATACATCAACGATATTATACTCTCACTAACACACGGGAAAGTCTTTGCATATGCAGATGACACCACACTCATCATTGCTGCTAATAATAAGAGCAACTCCAAGAACAAGCACAAACTGATACAACTAACCTTTTCCGCTACTTCCACAGACATAACCTAGTACCCAACCCAACCAAAACCACCTACACCATTTTCCACAAGCATGAACAGAAGGTGCAGCTCGACTTGACTATCGACGGCAAGAAGCTCCAACAAGAACGAAAGGTAAAAGTATTGGGTACAATCATCCAAAGCAACCTATCCTTCCGTGAACATATACAATCTATTGTCGTCCGTCTTCAACCATTTGTCCAAATGTTTCGCTATGTGAACAGCCTTCTCCCCACCCATATGCTCCTCCAACTCTACTATGCACATGTATACCCCCTACTTATGTATGGTCTCTATATGGGGATCTGATGAATACAACACCATTATACATCCACTTATCATCATCCAAAAACGCGTAGTCAGTCTGATCTGCCTCAAATCATGGAGAACACCTACCAAACCACTTTTTGCCAAACTACGCCTACTCAACATACTTAACATGTATAAATATAGCGTATGCATGGATGCACACTCCCTTATTTACCCAGCCTTCAAGGCTTTTCTTCCCCTCCATTACAACAACATCCGACCAATCACAGCTGTTCATAACTACAACACTAGGCGATCATCAAGGAAACACATGTACAACGACTCTAAGACTAGACTGGTACAGCAGAGCCGCACAAGCACAATGGGATAAGCTACCAGGACATCTGAGAGATATCTCTTACAAAGCTGAATTCAAAACTGAACTCAAGGCGTATCTCTTACAGCTGCAGCAATCATGACACTGCCTACGGGACACCTCATCATCAGATGATACCTGAGTGTGGGACAAGTTCAGCGTTGATCACATCCTAAGCCGGAGTGTGGTTGGCCAAACCCCCTTAGGGAGTCACCTCGTGTCTTCCAGCTTTTGTGAGCGCCACCGTTATATATACAACTGACTAGGACTTTAATACCCTCAACGTATGTATATATATATATATATATATATATATATATATATATATATTATATATATATATATATTTATGTTGGATGGACAGGTCCAACCGCAAAGTATAAAACAAGCCGTTAAAATGTATAAAACCAACATTAGACATATACAAAAAAGTGTCCAACCCTTGTAAAAACCGACGAAGGTTTTCTAAAAATCAACAAACTAAGCACACTAAGAGAGATTAAGACATATTAAGCACATAGTCCATATTTTTACTACATAAAAATATATATAAATAAATTTTATATGGACTATGTGCTTAATATGTCTTAATCTCTCTTAGTGTGCTTAGTTTGTTGATTTTTAGAAAACCTTCGTCGGTTTTTACAAGGGTTGGACACTTTTTTGTATATGTCTAATGTTGGTTTTATACATTTTAACGGCTTGTTTTATACTTTGCGGTTGGACCTGTCCATCCAACATAAATGATCACACCCCGAAAAGGGGGGAAGGGGGGGCGGACACTCACGAAGTGAGTGGCGGGGGGTAGGGGGGAAGATACACATGAACATACAAAAAAAAATATTTTTTGCGACACTGCGTCAAAAACACCTTACTGCAAAATATTTGGTTGCGTCAAAACTTCGCTTTTTTGGCGCACTGACGCAAAGACATATTCGCGGGGATTTTCTTTTTTCCAAAAATTGGTGGCATCGGCTCAGTCATAACGATATTATTTGCTGATATGATTAAAATTGAAGGCGTCTTATAAGTTCAATGTTAGATTCCATTTCTCTCTGCTCCTCCCTTTGCTCCTCCGTCATTTTCTCCATCTGCTCCTCTTTCTGCTTCTCTGCCTCTTCCTCTTTCTGCTTGAGATATTCTTCTTTGTATTTATCTACTATTTCCTTATTAGTGTCTCTGTATTTCTTTTGGTAATCTTGGATCTTATCCCTATTTTGCTCGTAGTATTCCCTTCGCTGTTTATTTATCTTATCCTTGTTTGCTTCTCTATATTTTTTTTGCCGTTCTTTAATCTTCTCCTTGTTATTTTCCCTGTATTTTTTTCGCTGTTCTTTAATCTTCTCCTTGTGTTTCATTTGATATCTTTCCCTGTATCGTTGCTGTCGGGGATCGGGGGTGTTTAGAAAAACCTTTAGTTCTTCTGTGGTATAACTCATACTTTATACTATACATAGTATGTGCTTAATGCTTAATATATAATTCAATGAGCAAACAAACAGATGAATATAAGAGCAAGGGGAGTGAAAATACCTTCTCCTGTTGGTGTCCAATCCCTACGTTGGCCGTGTCCGACTTCAGTTTTTGATGGTTGGACACTTTTTATTATGTTTTTTAAAGGATTTTATATGTTATTATACTTAGTATTAATACTTTTTTACTTTGGACAGGGTGTCCAACCTTATAAGCCATTTTAAAAAAATTTCCAAGGTGTAGGGAACCCTCTACTATACAATATAAAAGTTTTGGAGAAATGAAGCCAAAGGGCGGACAGGGGGCAGGAAGATGAATTTTATAAAAACTCCCTCTGCTCTCTCTCGCAGTCGTCCGACCTTTAATGATTGAAATCTAGTGGAAATCTAATGATTAAAACAATTTTGATTTAAATAATTAAAACAATATAATTATATATATAACATGCCGGATATTATAGCGAGATTGCCGTATGATTTACAAGAATACATAAAAGCCTTTTTGTTTAATAGCGATTTACTAACAGACGATTACGAATTATGCGACAACTGCGGGCTTACTTTATCATTTGTAGAAAGTCCAATAATTCACGCTGAGAATATGGAGTGGTATTTTAATTACTATTGTTTTTGCTCTAGAGAATGTGCCAGTGAATATTTTGAGTTAGAAAAAAATAGACTTGTCTAATATATACCAGCCGATGTGGAGCGAAGATGACAAGAAGTTTGTTAGGCAGTTAAGAGTTGCTACAACTGAAAGTAAAATTTATGAGGTCGTGTCCAACTTCTACGATAATCTCCGACGCGTCGGAGATGGGAATGTAAAACCAAGTATAGCCTTTCATAATGCTATTATATCTTTATTTAGCACGCCAACGAGTGATGAAGAGGTGCTTGAGGCACTAAAGGTGATATATCCTAAATATGCTATCGTGTATCCAAATTTGAATAGTAGAAGGCAAAGACTTTCTGAGGTGAGAAAAAAAGCAATAGAGCCCAACCAAAGTGAAAAAGTATATGAAATGAGCAAACTGGATAAGTATTTTAATCTAAATGAAGACGAGCGGATTGATATCGTTGAGGGATATAAGAAAGATGTCAAAGCCAAAAATGAACAAAAAATACAGATTGATGTCCGTGATGTAATGGCTAAAATGAATGATATGATATTAAGTAATGACCCTTATCTTAAACTACTTGCTTTGATGATAGCAATTGGAGCAAGGCCTGTGGAAATATTTGATAAAAACACATATGAATTAATACCAGATAAACCGAGTTGGTTGCGAGTGAATAACCTAGCAAAAAAGAGAGAAGGACAAAAAAAGAATTGGACTGAGAGACCTGTTGTCCTTTTTACTCCCCAGTTTGTAATAGAACAAGTAAATTCAATACGAAACCATTTCAAAAAGAAAAAAGCAGTTATTATTAACAGCGAAGGTGTGCTTGATAAACAAAAGAACAATGAACTAAACAAAAGGATTATCAAAATCTTCCCTTGGCTATCGGACTACACACAGAAAAGCAGTATGTTGCGAAAACTATATGCTAGTTTGTCGTATAGTAATTTCGCCAATCCGAAATTAGAGAATTTTAACACGTGGGTAAGCAATGTATTGGGGCACGGCGATATGCTTACTTCATTTAGTTATAGTTGGGTTAATGTGGCCGACCCTGAAGAAATTAAGGCAGAAGGAATTAAAACAGAATTAGAGGAGTTAAGACGAAAAATAGATTTATATTTGAATTTAAATAATACTAATGGAATTGAAAGCAATCTAGATAACGGAGGCGAAAAATGTAAATACCAACCATTAGGTAAAAGTGCTAGTAGAGAGGATAAGTATAAATTGCTTGAGCAGATATGGGGCGATTACGAGGGGCAAATAACAAATACTAAACTACGACAATTAAGCGGGATTGGAGCCGTTATTGTCAATACATTTATTAAAGAGAAGAGGGGCGAAGCGACGAAGAGCGACAGCGAAGAGAGTAAAGAGACGAAGAGTGAAGCGAAAAAAGAAGAGGAAACAAAAGCACCATTAAGACGAAGCACGAGAATTAAAAAGAAGGCTAATACTTAACCACAATCAATGGGGGCACTCTGTATTGCTTCCTGTATTTACTCTCCCACCTGAAACATGCAACGGAGCATATGGTGAACCATTCTATGTAATCCACACTATCAACATTTACGGCGATTATAGGCGGATGTGATTGAAATGTGGGTGCCAGTCCGCATATATCACAAGTCCCTTTGTTGATATTTTTTATGTTTTCCAAATAGACAAAGGTTTTAATGTGGCCAACGATATCCGCGGGCAATTCTTTAATAATAACTGACATGTTTTATATTATAAAGTCTATTTTTAAAAAAAAAAGACTTACATATATAATAAAAATGAACCTTTTTGGTCAAAGCACGAATACTCCATCGTCATCATCTACATCATCATCATCTTCTTTATCTATTGATAATATTAAAGATGCTTTACCAACAACTGCCTTCGGAGAATTGAGAACGGCAACTTTGTCGCCAGTGTTGCAAAATGTATTCACTTATGGCATTAATACTCGTTTCTTTGACAAAACAGAAACAAACGGCGGGGTGGTATCAACTGCTAATTCAATGGCAGTCTTGACTACATCGGCCTCAGGTAATTCAACCGCACAGATTACGACTATAGAGAGAGCAAAATATAGAAGTGGCATGGGCTTGGTTGCTAGATTTTCCGCATTGTTTCCGTCATCTACCACCGCGACTACCTTTAATTGCGATATCGGCATAGGCACACCAGCAGACAATTTATGTTTTAGACAATCAAACTTGGGAATGTCAGTTGTGAGAACGGCGGGAAGTATTGAAAATGTTGTTAGTCAGTATGCGTGGAATGTTGATAAATGTGATAATACGGGAAACTTCCCCACGATTGATTTTACCAAATTGAATGTGTTTGAAATAGTCCTCCAATATCTGGGTGGCGGTCAGATTACATTCAAAGTTGAAAACCCGCGAACTGGCCGAATGGAAGTAATTCATGCGATTAAATACGCGAACACTGCTACCACTCCATCATTGGATCAGGCGGCGTTTGCTGTTTACGCGAAGGCATATTCATCTAGCCTTCAATCCGTTGTAATGAAAACGGCGAGTATGTTTTTGGCGGTTGAGGGGAATATTGACAGGACTATTGCTATAACGAACTCGTATGATGCTGTCAAAACTATAGGAGCAACTGAGAATGCCATATTTACCATCCGCAACCGAGCCACATTTAACAGCAAAACAAACTATAACATAATATATTTTGAGAATTTATGTGTCAGCAATACAGATACTAAAACATGTATTGTGAGAATTATTCTTAATACCACATTAGGAGGCACACCATCATACAGCAATTACGATACAAACACATCATTAGCCGAAGTAGATACGGCGGGGACGACAAGAACGGGTGGAAGTGTGATATTTACATATGTGTTGTCTGCTGGTTTGTCCATATACATTGATTTGTCTCAATATAATATCAAGATAGGAACAAGCAAAACATTTACCATATCCGCACAATTAACGAGCGGTGGAACGGCGAGTATTTACGCTTCATTAAACTGGCTGGAAGACCAAATTTAAACAAAAAAAAAATACACACTTTCAAAAATACAGGCTTTCAAACTTTTTTTCTATCTCTACTGCTAGATTGTTAATATTTGTTTTTTTTGTCATTTCCTCAACAATTGGTGCATGGTATTTCCTTAAATACCGATAAAACTGATCCATATTAGTCCCGCACGGGATTATATCTTTTTTTTGTTTCAAACGGCACTCGTTGATAGCCGTTATCAACTTAAACAATTTATCTATATTGTCCAAAAATATCATATATAATAAGGGAAATTATAGTCCAAATGTAAATAAACCGATATGATTAAGCATGATAGACTTTGAGAAGAATTGAAACTTCAAAATTGACAGGAACCTCCAAAACTTCACCGCCCGCATTTCTAATGACAATATCAATAGACCTTAAACTTTTAGTCGTATTAAATGGCACATAATCGGCGACATCATTAGAACTCTCAAAGTAGCACTGGACTCCATACGGCTTATCTAAATTACATTTACCGACCACAGAGAAATTACCATTTGCTTCAACTAAACCAGACTGATTTAAAGCACGGCTATGGACATAAACGGCCGTTTCACCGATTAGATTGACTATAGATTGCATGGTGCTACTCGCCGCCGCCGAGATATCGGCAGTTAATCCTATCTTATCGCTAATCGTGCTGTTATCGTAATCAAAAGCATACGTATCACCAGTGAAAGCGAAATTCAATTTATTAACGGAGTTCAAAGTTATAACTACGGAGTTAGGGGTAATTGCTGAATTAATCGCAGTTTGAAGAGCGGTAATAAATGTATCAATGGTGTATTGATTTGCTGTTACGATTGCCGTTTTTGTAGCCGATCCAGTTGTTTTAATCAATGTGAGAGTGTTGGCATAACTCGGTATGTTTGGGAAAACATTTGGGATAGAGATACTTTTAACGACATAAGCACTGATTATATCAATATTACGACCAGTTGCTGGTAAATCAACGACGAAACGGCCATTGTGAGTAGAAGCGGATTTGGATTCTGTTTTATCACTTGAGGAGACACGAAGGAGGAAATTTTTTTTTGTTCGCTTTTCGTCTTCAAGATTGGAGATAGTAAAAGACATTGCTATATTATATTATATTTTAATTTTTAATTTTTTTTTATTGTCTGACCACACAGCGAGATGGATAGATAGCCGCGACTTTAACATATTTCAACCAAGCAGTAATGGTGCGATTTTCATCATAAGCGGATGCATAACGAAGAGTGACTTCCGCAGTTCGTGAGTTATTAACCGCAATACCAGATGCTCCAATATGTGGCGACTGATTGAGTGTCTGGATAATGGTAGCAAATCCTGAGTTAGATGTAAGTCCTGTTTTATCTGAAGTAGAATAATAACTACGAAAGTTTTCAAGAGAAACAGACGAAGACATGTAAGCATCACGAATACCCATAGTCGCTTGGAGATTATTAATATACAATTCGGCACATCCTCGTCGAACGGCGTCCAGAGTATCAGTAACTCCAAGTTCCATCTTTTGTTGCGGGGCATACCAATCACCAATACGGCATTGATATTGTCTGTAAGGCATTTGAGCAGTTCCCAAGTTGTCAATATTAGCATTTTCGGTGAGCACATTCTGAGTTACGATATACAAGCACTGAGCACGAGCAACGGCTTTATTCACTTGGAGATTAAAATCATCGGAGACCCCGGATTTGCCTTTTGATTGTAATATGTTTCATAAGTGTATGGGAGCCCATCCTTGCTCCCCATCTGCTCCATAACATTTCTCTGGACGGAGGGAGCAAGAGAGAATGTCTCCAACATTACAACTGGGTTGTTAATGGTGTATTTCAAACTAGTAGTAGTAAATACAGTCGGAATCGCACCATTAGAGGTTCCAATGATAGTCAATGCTTCATTCACTGGTGCAAATGTCAAACGAAGCCTCATACCACTAACCAAAGAGGGAGGAATGAGAGTTTCTTCATTAAACACTCCCGAAAAGTAATGAAGAGGAATACAAACCCTCAAATAATTACCAGTCGCAACACTACCAGCAGTGGGGACATTAAGTGCAAAATCAGTAACCGAAGTGTCGGTAACATTAGCATTAACACTGAGTGGTTCTCGTTGTCCCGCCATCTGTGCCTGTCGGCGGTAATCAAAAGGATAATGCCAAGGGAGAATATTTCGCACCATCTTGTTCAAATCTTCAATTCGTTCAAGTTCGCTACCATCCTTGCTTTCTAGCAAAAATCTTTCAAAAATAGCGGTAGCGGGAGTATTTTGGAAACCAAGAGCACAAGCAACATTATCTTTCCCATCAGTGGCCACCAATCCTTCGGCCATAATGTCAAATGACAAATAGCAATTCTTTCCATAAACAAAATCAGTGCTCGCCTGTAATGTAAAAATCATTTCAGTTCCAGAATCACTGGCATACTTTTGCTGATCGGCGAAGTTCTTCTTAAAGATACTTCCCTGTTCAGAGAGAGCCAGACTTGCTGGAAACTCATATCTGAGGTTGTTGAGGGTCATCAACTCCTCAGTAACTTCAATCTCCTTTTTCTCCATTTTTGTGTGCGGGTGTGAGGTGATAAATTCACAATACTACTATACTAAAAAAATAATAATAGAAATTAAAAATAATTATTTATTCACCTGAAACGGATTGTTTAATTAAATTAACTGATTTTTGTATGTTGTCAAGTCTTGTGTCTTGTGGTGAAGTCAATTGAAACTCACTTGCCTCAGCATTCTCAACTGCTTTCTTTAAATAAGCCAAACTGCTAACAGCAGTGTCCAAATCAACAACATCCGCATTTTCTTTTTTATCAGAAATGTCTGTTAATGTGTTTTGAAGAGTGCTCTTCTCATACGGGACAAGGTCGCCAAACTCGGTCAATGGTTGATTAACTAACGGGGCACCATTGCTACTCCACAATTCAAACTGGTTTAGTTGAAACCCATCACTTTTTGGTCGGTTTGCTTCGTTAAGTTTGTTGATAAAGCCAATCGGCAAACGATGTAAAGCACTTGAGTTTTTAATCATTATAAAAATGCGAATATATAAATATCCACATAATATATTATTTTATCAATTACCATTAATTATTTTTTTCACAATCTGTAAATTCTGGTGTGTAATTCTTTCCTCTTTCATTTTCTTTAAATCCGCTATGGCTTGATTTACATCAATGTTATTAGTTTCAGTAACCTCCTTAGGTGGTGGCGGAGTTTCCTTAGAAGCATCCTCCATTGCTTCTATCTTACTTGCGGGTGTTGTGGTAGTGTGTTTCGGCACAGCAATAGGAGTGGGATTGAAAGATTTGGGTAAAGATTGTTCAATCTTAAGTGCTGGAGACATCTCAATAGGTTTGGCATTTGGTTTAGGCAATGAAGTTTTTGCCGTTTCTATGTCTGGTATTTTTCTTTTTAATGCTTCATCTGGCATTTGGTCTAGTTGCTGTTCATTGGTCTTACTTCCTGATTTACTTACCTTTGGTTTTAATTGACACTTAATCTTGCCACTCTTAATATCCGCTTCTATCGTCTTTACTGCTAAGTATTCGGGCGATCCCTTACGAATTGTTACGAATTTTCCTTGTGCATTTTGTTTATGCCAAAGTGCGATTGCCTGATGATAGCAAGTCTTGTATAATTTAGGTGTTTCCGTCATGACATATATTATGGAGAAAAAAAAACCATTTAATTTAATTAGTTTGTAAATTAGTCTGTGATTGAATTCAATCACAAATTGGTCATATCTCTATCCTTATTTAATCGTAATATAGTAGAGAAATTCTTTCTAAACTGGGTTGTTCTATCACTGGCAGTGTTGTTAATTGCTAGAAACGAATAAGGTTCTGCCGTAGCATACTTAACCATATTGTAAAATTCTTTTTTGGTGAGAAAAGGACTTTCATATTCATCTGCCAGTCTGTCAAGTTCGCTCCGCCTTACTCCATTAAAAATAATCATCCAATGGCAATTAATTCTTATTCTTCGCGGGAGTTGTGTATAACTCTGAGTTGCTACCCAGACTGACACCTTAGCATGTGTTGAAGCGAAAAACAACTCAGTAAGCACTTCTGATTTGAGAAAGGTTTTACTCTGTGCGATGTCATCCAATAACAATAATATCTTTGGTGCCTTCTTAAACCCTTTAGTTTTAATCAGTTCCTTTTGTCTGGTTAATATTTCGCGCATTAGTTCTGGGCGGTCTTCTTTGATTATGTCTTCTTTTTTTAACTTGAGAGTGTCCTCCAAAATCGGGCATGGACTTAAGCAAAAGACTACTATTCTATCATAAAATCCTTTCAACATGTTCTTTTTGGCGAGTAGATTACAAATCATAACTGATTTACCCCCGCCAGTGCTGGCACATATAACCATAGTCCCCATTGCTGGCAATATTCCTTCTTTTTGGATAGGGAGCAATTCAACACTATCTCTTTGTGTTTTAATTGGTTGTATTTCTAAGTCATTGTGAAATTTGGGTGGTTTTTTGCTATCTAACTCTGTTATTACTGGCCTGTCAATAGTGAATTCCTCGTGTGCTTTTTCTATATTGGTTTTCTCCAAACTCTGCTTCAAAAGTGTTTTTCGTGGCAACTTGTTGGCTATTAATCCTCTACGTATAGACCTCGGCATCCAATCTTATATTATAAGATATCTTATACTATGGGTTTTGAAAATAGTTTGGATTGTATCTATAATTATCATATTCGGCACCAAAGGGTTGGGGTGGTGAGGCATAATTATAGAAATAAGGAGAGTAAGGACTACCAAAAGCATAATTACTTGGAGGATTGACGAGCGGTTTAAAATCCTTTCTTTCTGGACGAGTTTGGACTTGTCGCGGGATTTCAGCAGGGAAGTTTTTGGTCAGTTTTCGTTTCATTTTTGGAAATGCTCTTTTGTCTTTCATTCTGGTCTGGATAACTGCTCTATTGTATCTATTCAACATAAAGTGATTGTTTGTGTTGCCATAATGGGTGTTATCTAACAATTCAAAATCATTCTTGGTGTCTAGCATGCGATCTCGTCTTAGTTCGTTGCCTTTAATAAGTGGGTTTGTTTGTGAAGTGCCGATACCTCCATTTTGGTCGCTTGGCATTAGAAAACGAATAAGTGCTAACATATCTTCTCTTTCATCGGCGGGAGATTTCCCCATAAGTTTATCAACCAATTGGTCAATGCTTCTCATGCTATCAACCATGGCTTGATTTGGTGTTGTTGCTGGGTCTGGGTCATCTGAAACTTTGTATTCTTTCATCATTTCTTTGAGTTTTTCATCTTTAACTTTCTCCTCCCAGAATGGGAGCCCCTGTTTTGTTCCACTTTTATAAACATCTCCTTCATACTCTGGTTGTGGATTTGGTGGTGCGGGTGCTGGTGGCATAGTTTGCGGTGCTGGTGGCATAGTTTGTGGTGGTTGAGTTTGCGGTGGCATGGTTTGTGGTGCTGGTGGCATAGTTTGCGATGGTGCGGGTGTTGCTTGCGGTGGATTAGTTTTTTCAACTTGACTATCCTTCAATTCTAAATCCTCCAATTGCTTCATTTGGTCTGGTGTCAATTTACCCCTCACTTCTTGATAAATTCTCTTATCCAAAATATCATCCGCATCTGCTACGTCTGATATACTAGCACCTTGATTTAGTGCTTGTTTAATGGCCTCTTCCCATCCAACTTTTGGATCGTCATAATTAGAAAGTTTAATTTTCTTTCCAGTTTTCTCTCTCAACGATTTAACAAATCCCTTTAAGTGCCTCGTTTGGGCACCTTTATCATCAAGTATAGTTAAGTTATTGCCCAGTCCGATTAAATCAAAATTGGGTGCTACTACCATATTGTCTGAGTATGCGATCGGGACTTCAACACTAAGATTTATATCCTTTTCTATACTTGGTGGAATATCTTTTGTATTTATTTTTTCTATAAAATTATTAATTGTAGTTTCATTTGCTGGTGCGATAAGAGAATATCCTTTCACACCATCGGCTTTTTCTTGTGATTTCACCATTTTGTTAAAACCATCAACGAGTTCCGCATATTGTTTGCTGAATGTAGCAGGATTTACTACTTTATTTACTTTAAAGTTAGTGTCTTTATCAAAACTGCCCACATTATTCATAACCCCAATCATAGAATTTAATGTTTGGTCTACATTGTGTATAAAAGCATTGTATTTCGCATCTGGAGGTATTAATTTAATAGTTTTCCAGAATTTCATCGCGTCCAAATATGATACTCCACTGCGGACTCTCCCTTGTGCTTGTAATGCCATTTTAGATATATCTGCTTTTGAAAACCTTGAGTTGTAATTGTCAGAAATACTCTTGGCAACTTCGGCCGTAGCCAATCCATTACTCGTTAGATAATCGCTCATATTGGTAATTCTTTCAAAGTATCGTTGGTCGGCGAAGTTTTGGACATTTTTATCACCAGTAGCATACAATAAATCATGTTCAAAAGCAACTAAATCCAAAGCATCTGCTGGGAGAATGTAAGGAAACTTGCCACGAGTTCTATCTTCTAATTGAAGACGGCTTTCCACTCGTGTGCCTCCACCATTATAATTACTTCCCTCGGTATGAATTCGTTCTTCTTCCAACTTAATGAGAGCATCTGGTTGAGCAGACCATACGCTGTATATGTGATATAGAAATGCGCCAAAACCAACCTTTGCAGTGTCTTCAACACCTGCTTTAAATGTCTGCCACGCCATCATTGTTGATACCTGTAAGCCTAATCTTCTCAACATATCCTTTAACACATAATCACCTATTCTTTGCTGTCCGCTCGCGATTAAACGAGGATTAGGAGGAGGCAAACCCAATCTCTCTGGCGCTTCATTTCCTGCTAGTGCTAGCAAAAGGGTATTTAAAGCATCTGATCTTCTTCTTCCAAGTAATCCAACATTCATCGCACGTAGTTGTGGATTATTAGCAATTAATCTCAATACCTTCCCCCAAATTATCCTATTCACACCATATCGCCCAACACCTGTAGCAAGGTTAAGTAATCTATTAAGTCTGGGGCTCATAATTATCTCTTGAATACTTCTAATAATAGCATTAACAAATCTTTCTACACTTCGGGGGTCATCACCTATTCGTGGCACAAGCATCTTGTGTTCGTCGCCTACCTGTGCTTCTATTAAAGCATCGTCTGGGTGTTTTCTCTCCCACTCTTCTCGGTTTTCTTTCCATTCTTTGTAATCTTGCTCCGCTTGCTTTCTATCCTCTCTTCGTATTGGACGAGTTTTGTCTTTGTTGCCTTTGTTTTTCATATATGTTAAGCCCTTATCAGTTAATTGTTTTAGTTCTTCTTCTCTGTATCCTTGTTTCACCAATTGCGCTATATCTCGCTTCATTTGCTGGATATTGTCTTCTATGTGCATTATATCATATTTATCGGTAGCCATTGCTAATTTTCGCATTTCAATCATTTGTTCGTTCATGGGGGCAGTTCCGTGTTTTCTTTCAAATTCTTTCATATCAATGCCGTCATCTTGAAGGTGTGCTTTCAGTTCGTCGTAATTCATATTTGCATAAATTGCTTGTTTATTGTCCAAGGCACTAATCCTGTCTTTTAAATCTTCCATAGTATTCCCCCTCTTTGTTGAAGCATCCAATAATCTATCCGTTCTAAGCATCTCATAGGCCTGATTACGGATACCTTCACGAATTCCTTCAGCCCATGCAGTGTCGTCTCCTTCATTCAACAAAAACTTATGTTCCCGTTTAATTTTGCCATAGTATGCGAAAAATGGTTTTTCGTGTGGCATTTTTTATATCCGCTATTATATATCATGGAAAATAAAAAAGAAAAAAGCAAGGACGAGCAACAACTTGAAGAGTTGGAAAGGCTAGGGAAGGAAATTGACCAAATCCGCATCACTCAGAACTTGGTGAATACAAACCCTGCCGTTTTTAGAAAACCCGAAAATATCCTTTACCGCCTGCCACTGACTGATAAGCAACGGGAGACGATTTATAATAATATAATTAAAGAGAAAGATAATATATAATGTTGTTAATATTGCTATTTGTATTACCATTTGTGCTAAGTCGCACGGCTTGCGACTTTTACTCACGGATAAGTGAAAAAAAGAATATAAGTTGTGTTTATTGTATTCAAAAAGGTATAGATACTAAATTTAAATGTATTTACAAACCGATGAGTGATTGGTGTATTAGTTTTGATGAAGCCCTACCATTAATGTGCGATATGTTGAATTCTAATGAAAATTCAACATTGGATGCTATGTGGTATAAAATACACTTATACGAGTGCTCACTTCTTTGAAGCATTCGGGCTAGGAAGCACTATACCCACCAAAAGTGTGAGTATTCCGACATAGACATTCGCAGTTTCGCATGGGAGGTTTTTTTCGCTTAATTTCACTAAACATAAGATCATTATTCCAATGATTATAGTCATTTGAAAGAGATATTTAATCAATCTGCTATCAGTCTTCTTATTAGTCATACAACAATTCCATTCATTTTCTATCTCGTTTTCAATTTTTTTCTCTTCTGTTTTTAGTTCCACTTCAAGGACACGGGACTTTAATTCTGGAGTTAATTCACTATCTCGGACATGTCCGAGATTATCCATATCCATGATAGGTGGGGGTCTGTGAAGTCTGGTTGTATTATTAGCCATTTTCTCTAATTTCTTGTAGTATATTCATGAGATTATTATTTTGTTTTTCTAACAAATCAATTGCTTGCGATAGATTATCTACTTTTTCCGCCATGTGTTGAAAAGCACTGACTAATATTGGTATGAAGTCGGTGTATGATATACCTTCAAAGTTTCCATTTCCATCGCCTGCTTTTATTCCACTTTCAGATACAAATTCTGGAAATACTTTTTTTACTTCATCCGCAATAAATCCGTGGTTCTTTTTCTGTTTCTTTTCGTCTGATTTCAAATAATATGAACAGCAATTTATTTTCATAAGTTTATCGCAACAATCCCCGCAGTCTAGTGTTTTAATATCTGATTTTAATCTCCTGTCTGAACCAGAAGACCATGTATTTGCCCCCGCATACATATAAACATATCCTGTATTGTTTTCACCATTTGATAGTGAAGTTGACCAAGCGTGTAATAAACCACCTGTATTCATTACTACCGCATAACCTGATGAGTCTCCTGCTTTCATAAATATTTGTGGGTTGGTCGTATTGCTTGGTCTTTTTCTTAATGTTAAAATCCGCTGGATGCTGTTGGTAAAACTAACTCTCCCGACGTATTAATATTAATCGCCTCAGTGTAAGATATATTGTTTCCAACCGCTGTTCCTGAATTATAATAAAAAGCGAGTTTTCCACCTTTTTGAATTAGAAAGTTTGAACCGCTATGGCTTGATTTCCAGTTCGTGCCATCAAAATAAGCATCAAAACTTAAATTGACATTGTCGTGTGCCCAATTCAATAATTGAAATGTTGGATAAGCATCCGCCGTTGTTATTGCTTGTATGTGTGCTCCTGCGACATTACTCGCCGTCCCGTATATTTCTAAACCACCTGTTGATCCCACTCCCTTTGTTGAGTTGCCTATGATTATCGGCTTACCTAGTGCTGTTGTTATTTTATCGCTTGCTGTTATTGCCTTAGTTGTTAATAAGCCTGATGTGCTATCAATTGTCATTGCGGTGTTAAATGTTATATTACTTCCTACCGCTACTCCTGATGCATATTGAAAAAGGAGATTAGTGCCTTTGGCTATCATAAAATTTGAGGTAGCAGAACTTGACTTATCATTAACCGCACCATCCCAATAACAATCAAATTTTAATGATATGTCGCTATGACTATTGTTAATTAATTGAAAACAAGGATAATTTGGGTCGGCCGTTGTAAATGCTTGTATATGTGGCCCTGCTACACCAGATGCCCCGTATAATTCTAATCCACCCGTGTATGCCGCCAATCCTCTCGTTGTTCTTCCCAATATTAATGGTTTTCCTAGTGCCATTGTTATTTTGTCGCTCGTTGCCAATGTCGTTGTTGATATACCCGCAGTTGAAGTAATTGTTGTTCCCGTTATTGTTCCACCATTTGTTATATTGTTTGAATTCATATCTAAGGCACCATAAAATCGCATACCGCCAGCATTGTTAAAACGGACAATGTCAGACGAAGCACTTTTATTATCCAAAAGTTTTGAAATATAAAGTCCCGCCCCTTTTACATCAGATGCTACATTCGTGAATACATAACCTCGTTGGTCTGCGGTTCCACTTGTAGCAGTATTTAGAGTAAATAAGAAATATTGGTAATCCCCCGTTGTCTGACTGAAAAAGATATCACCTCCATTTTGGTTTAATATCCTCGCCCCATTATATGTAATATTTCCACCATTAATAATATCCACATTATTAAAATCGGCTTGGCTTAACAAATTTAGTGCCCTTACATCATTTCTACTTCCATTAAATATTTTAATTCCTGTTATTGTTTGGTCTCCTGTTAGTTTTACATTTTGTCCGTCCAATGTGTCCGCATATCCTTTTGTTGCTCCGTCCGTTGATAATGTTGGAGTTCCAAGGTTGGCTATTTTGCTACTATTACAATCTAGCCCCGAAGCATTTACCCAACCGACTATTGCTCCATCAATAACGAAACTTACTTTTTTCGCATTTATTTCAAAGTTATAATTCACACCCGTGCCCATATTAAGGCATCCAATAGTTCCTATGTTTGCTGTGGAGTTAAAGACCACGAATGTTCCTTTTGTTGTGGCATTCGTTGAATTTCCAGTTATTTCAAGGGCACTGCTAAATGTCTTAATTCCTGCTATGGTTTGGTTTCCTGTTAGTTTCACATTTTGCCCGTCTAATGTATCCGCATACCCTTTTGTCGCCCCGTCTGTTGTTGCTGTTGGTGTGGCTAAGTTTGTTATTTTTCTGTTGTTTAAAGATAGTGTCGTGCCCGTTGCTGTCGCGATTACATTATCCCCCGCATATAAATCAACATATGACCCTGTTATTTGTATTGGATAATAGCCCGCAGTTGCTATTTTTTGTGCCACAATCTCTCCTATATTTGTCGCCGTATCAAAGGCAATACCGATTACCATCAAAAAGCGGTTGGAGCAGTAGC
>WBZZ01003925.1:0-30000 GCA_019918135.1 Paulinella micropora
CCCGCCGCGAGACTCGCCGTAATACACTTCATGCTAGGGGGTTCAGTGAACCCGGTGTGCATGAAGCGCACCATCACCGTGGAATTACCGAAGCCACGTGGGCCGCGGAGCAAGGAACGGCGTGAGAAGCTGCTAGCCAAGCAGCCGGATATGATCGCGGAGGCGGTGGGAACCTTGCCACCTCCAGAGGAAAAGATACCGGAGGGTCACGTACGCATGGAAGCGCCTCCAGAAGAATCGACCTGCGAGGCCGAGATCTACGCGCTGGACGCGTGTCTGCACGGCCAGGAAAAGATTGCAAACTTTATCAACGGGATCCCAGGTGGTGAAGTGGCCAAGGACTTGGCCAAACAAGATTGGGGGAAACCACCCGTGGTGTACGAAGTCAACAAGGGGGCCATCGATCTGGCCAAGACCAACATTTACCGTCAGAACTTGGACCACATTGACCTACGCTACGCATATGTCAACGCTATGATTGTGGTTAGTTCCTTCCCACACAATTCGCAAGTCAAGGATTTATTGAAGCCGATAGTCTTATCCAATTCAAAAATAGTGCCAAACAGCATACCCAAAGGAAGTTTAACATTGATAACTGGGTCAGGGGTCGCATTAGTTCCTCCTTCAAAATACTTGGCTTCTTCATATGCCACATTAACAAAACTAGCATTACCAGCTCCATTAGCAACGAGCAAGTCATTATGACGGCGAGCTGTAATAGGAGGATGGTCTCAGTTCTGCCTGTATGCTAGTAGATAAGGCACGAAGGTTGTTTTTGACGGTGTTAATCTTTCCTTCAAGGTTAGTAAGTCCAGCATTTATGTCTGCTACAGCATTTCCAACTAGAGAGGTATGTGCCGCAATATCAGCAACTGCAGCGGTTGCCGTGGTGTTCATAGAATTAATTCTAGCATAACTTGTCGCTTTTGCGGAAAATGTGGTAGGGACATTACACTTTTGGAGCATACCTCCGCTAGATACACCGCCCCGTGATTTTCAAGTGCCATAAATTTTTGATAGCAAGTCTCAGGCTTCCATACAATCTTTGTGTAGTTGCCGACATTTTGGAGATTACACAAATAGAAACCGCTTCGGGTTCGCAATTCCATTGTTCTAATCATACTCAAGCAGTCCATAAATATGCGATTATAACCCGCAGATGCCGCAGTGGTGTAAGTAAATCGCAACACAGACCTCGCGAGGTTCAACGGGCGAGTAGGGATTTCAAAGGTGCTCTCATTTCCGCCACGGTGGTGAGATTAACATTCGCTGAGCCTTCTCGGCTTGTAAGTTTATTCAACTCATACTTTCCAGTAAGAAGTTCCTTGGACTGATGGACGAGTTCGCCACCGTATTGGACTGACATTTTTTGTTTGCTTTTTCAAAAGGTTCTGTATCTTATAGACAAAAAAATAAATAATTCTAAAATTAAATTAATTACCCTACCGAGATTTAAGCATATTAAAAAATGAAGTAAATTAATTAAAATAATTCGTCTCGAGATAAATTAACAATGTCATTACAATACCGAGACCGTTGAGGTTAATTGGTTGGTCGTTTTCGTCAGTCAAGTAAAACCGATAAACATTGTTTGAATTAGCAGACAGTCTTTTACCATACTCCGACCCACTTCCATCATATATGACAGAGCCGAACGGGATTTCATTCGCGGTACATATTTCCTGTAATACGTGGTTATCACCTTCACCCGTCAATATTAGAACATTTGATGACCTTAGATTATTATTAGTGAAGAAATAAGTAGAGGACCGCTCAAACCCCATAATTTCGTGGATGCGAGTTTCGTCGTCAAATATAAACCGAGGTTGAATGTTAATTGGATTGTTCGCCACAGTAAATAATAACTTACAATCTTCTGGGTCAGTGTTGGCATTGTTGCTTGTTATTGTGTATGTGTAATGGTTGGGGCTGTCTGCGGTTAGCACCTCGGCCAGCTTATTTTTTAAATTGTTCATTGTGTAGTTTCCTTCGGGTATCGTAATGACCGCCTCATTACCGTTCTCAGTCAGAGTAAAAGTGTTGTAGGGGCTCGCCACGGAGCAATACGACTTCGGCATATAGATATGAAGTATTTTACAATGTGTTGGATTGTGTAGCCCTTTCATATCAATGGAGTGAGTGAAATCACTGTCTGTGCCGTTTATCCTATTTTTACTGTTGACATAGTAAATGTTAGAGCTCCTGCCTCCCCTATACTCCATAGTAAGTGCTTTTTTTCAAAAAAACCACTTACAATCTCAAAAAAAACTATACTGTATATATTAGAAAATATATTTTTTGTTTTAATTACCTACCACAACTGAGGGGGTGCGGGGGACGAAGGCCCCTGCTAAATAAAGGTATCAAAGCCGTATCCATTCTGTGCTTTCAACTTTTCCGCTTCCTTCTCTTTCAAATCAGTCCATCCACTGGCGAATTTAAATCGGGTTCCTTTCGCCCGCTCTAAAAGAAACCGCATACTATGCCATCCGCAAGTATCTGAGGTGTCTGATTGTTGTTTTACTTTATTAACCTTCATTAATAAATAACTATCAGGACGGCTTTTATCTAACAGTTGTTTCATCTGTTGTTGAAAGTCTTCCGTCGGTTGATATTCTGCTAGCGGGTCATAAACTTCAACAGCCCTGTCTCCATTCAAAGAAATCCAAACTGCTATCCAGTGCGAGCCACCTTGATTATGGCGGTCCAAGTTCATTGTGAAACCGTATCGCTTTCTGCTTCCTGGGTTCAAAGTGTTGAGTTGATCGCTTGGAACTGTGCCGAGAAACCACGTATGTTTTTCATGATCTCATTTATTTCGTGTGTCATTAAACCTCTGTATGTGCCTGTTCCATCTTGCGGGGTTTGTTCATCTGTTGGTTGCTGTGTATCTGTTGGTGGCTGTGTATCTGTTGTTGGTTGTTGTTGGTCTGCTTGTGGTGCTTGTTGTTTCACTTCTGGGGGTGTCTCTAATATTAGTTTTCTAACCTCTGGCGAATTAGGGGTCTGCTCATCGGGGGGTTTCTGTGGAGCGGGGGTTTTCGATGTTTTCTTTTCTGCTGTCTTAGTTTCTTTTACAAGTTCATCTAGTTTGTCCCAACCTTCATCAGGCGAAGTTATGTTTTCGGTAAATTTTTGAGTGTATAACCATTGTTTCAATGTCTCGGAACAATTTTTCTTTTTGCCTTTTGGTTTTACGATTTTAATATTAATGCCTGCTTTTGTGAGTTTGGATACTACGGAGTGATTTCTAGGCTTTCCAGCTTTATTTCGTTGTAATCTCATACTCTCTGAAAACATAGCATCAATAATTCTTTTTCTCTTTTCGTCTTCCAAATCTTTTGCTTGCTTATTTACTTCATCAGTTATATCCGTTATTCCGCTTGGAGATGATTTTGGAGTGTGTTTTTTTGGTTTTTTTATCAACAGGTGGGTCTGGTGGTGCGGTTAAAAGTCCTTGCTTAGTTCTCAGTAATTCCTTAATAAGTCGTTTCTCTTTCCTGAGTTCTCGGTCCTTTTCATCCTGTCTTTCTTTTATGTCGGCTAATTCTTTGCGGTGTTGCATCTTCCTTTCCTGGTCTTTTTCTTCAATGTCCGCTTTCTCCTTCTTGTCTATGGCTTCTATCTTTTCATATTTCTCCTGCTTGAGTTTATCTAAGTGGTCTTGAATTGCTGTTCTCGTGTTCTGTTCAATCTCTGATAAGCTTTGAACTTTTCGTAAGTCTTCCTTCTTTGTCTTCGCCCTCTTCGGTCTTATTTCATAAATAGCTTAACAATTTGAAGTGTTGATAAGTCATTTGTTTTCTTTCCAAAGTTTAGATATGCTCTCTTACCTTTTACTTTGATATAATATGGCCGACCATCTTTCGTTCTGTATATCCTCGGCGGTCGTTGTTTAAGTTTTTTTTTGTCTCATCTCCACGGGTTTTGGTGTTCATATATTATTAGTAAAAAAAATAATAGAAAGTTTAGTTTTTATTTAAAATTTAAGTGCTCCACGGCCTCGTTGCTTTCCGTATCCCATATCGCTCGCAACCTTTTCAACTTTGTCAGCATAAGGAACACCAACCCTATCCAAAGCACCAGCGAAGCGAGAGATTGTTTTGTCTTTTTTCAAATAGCCATTAATAGACCTAAATGTATTGCCGACTTTTCCCCAGTTAATTTTACCTCCCTTTTGCCCACAACCCTTTTGTTTCTTGCGACCAGTTGTCTTTTTTCTGCCCGTCATCGTGTTTGAGTTTCTTGTTATTTTTCTAACTGTTGGAATGATTTCAACCCTTGTTGTTTTTACGATTGTTTTTACGACCATTATAATATATGAAAAAAATAATTAAATTAAATTACAAAAATCGTTTATTGAAATTTTTCCTCAGTTCGTCCGACACCGCATCAACATCCAAAAAGTTATATCTCTCTTTGGTCGCCTCGTGGTATTTTTCAATGAAGTATTCAAGGTCGTAGCCAGGTCCAAATGTTTATACACGAGTTCAATTTTATCAATACTCTGTCCTGGAAAAATAAGAAGGTAGTCCAATTGCTTAATCGCCTCTGGCCGTAAGTCGTTTAGGTATTGCGAGCTCATAATCACCTTCGACTTGAAATGCCTATTTTTTTTACCAGATCGCTCACAGACTTAATATCCCTCAACCCGCTACCCAAATCATCTAGCACAAACACGACTTCTGGTGTAATGTATTTGCTCGGTCTTTCTGCTGGGGCTTCTTGTTTTTTCTTTTCCCCCTCTTTTCCAAAGTATAAAAACTTCGGCTTTGGTTCTTCTTTACCATCCTGTACAATCTCGCCTTCTTCTTGCTCTTCGTCTGGCTTATTGAGCTTGTCTAACTCGTAATCAATCACACTGTGCCCCCTTACGGGTGTAGGCCTGTATCCGTCCGTTTTTAAATATGTATATATCGCCATCGGGTTTCCCTTCTTCTTGAAGTGCTTAACCATTTCTTTGTAAATGTTGTCCTTATGTATTGTTGAACCAATAATAACAATCCTCGTCTTTTTGTCGGTGGTTCGTTTCAGGAATTCAAACAGTGCGGTCGTCTTGCCACTCTTCTTGCGAGCGAGAAGAAAAATATTGGCATTCGGCTCATCAAATAACTTATATCCTTTTGCCAACTTGTCTCCATCTCCGTTTTGCTTGAATGGTCTAACTCGTATATCATTAATTTTTTCCATCACTATATTTTTATCAAGTCAAAAATTCTAAACAAATAACAATTCTTCCAGCTAAGGGGTCAGTCTCAATATTACCATTGTCCGTTTTAAGCACTTTAAATGTATAAACCCCGTCGGTCCATCCTACTACTCCTAAGTTGTAGCCGAGATTGGAAATGTTCGCAGTGTTGCTATCAGCGAATGTGCCAATAATCCCAATGCGGTCCATATAAAGGAATTTTGTTTTCGTCTCGGCTAAATTATTCATATAGTGGATAAACTTAACATTCATTCTGGTTGGGATAAAGTTCATTTGAATGTTTTTGTCAAATGTCTTGCTACCATCAACCCCGCCTGGAAAATCATTACTCAGAAAAATAATCTTTGGTATTTGAAATCAGTCATACTATATTTTGTATAATATATTATGTTATTAATATTATTATTTGTGTGCTCTGTGTTAGGACGGACCGCCTGCGACTTTTATTCATGGGTCAGCGAAAAAAAGAATGAAAGTTGTCTTTATTGTATTCAAAAAGGTATTGAAACCAAATTTAAATGTGCGTATAAACCGATGAGTGATTGGTGTGTTAGTTTTGATGAAGCTATTCCTTTAATATGTTCAAATGATGCTTCGTGGTATAAAACTCAACTATATGAATGCTCATTTCTTACTTGAAGATGGCGATGGAAGGCATATTCCAATCAATAGTGTTGAAATTCCGACATAAGTGTTGGCTACCTCGCATGGTAAGTTCTTTTCAGACAGCCTCACGATACAAAGGGTTATAATAGCGATAATGATACTCATTTGAAACAGATACTTAATAAGTCGGCTGTCGGTCGGTCTGTTTTTTATACAACAACAATTCCAGTTATCTTCCAATTCATGCTCTACTTTTTTTTCTTCATTCTTCAGTGAAATATCCAAAACACGGTTCTTCAACTCTGGTGTTAGTTCGCCATCTATTTCAATGACTGGCGGTGGTGGGTGTAATCTAGGGTGCATTGGAAGGAAATGCGACTGCTCGGATTTCTGCCAATTGTGAGCCGTAAGGAAGTGGGACAGAACCAGGGGGGCTCCTAAATGACAACCGAACTCAAAAGGACCAAAAGGTCTATCCAACGGTTATTTAAGTACTTGGCCCAGATCTCCTCAATAACAGAGGTCGGTCTGGATGCGAGCTACGAGGGACTGGGCAAACCCTAGCACCACCCCTACACACATGAAACTACAATACCAAAAGGGAGGAAGAGGAGGAGGAGAAAAGCAGGAGAAAGAAAAAAGAAAAAAAAAGGGGGGGGTATACAAATATGAATATATATATATATATATATACTAAGTCTGGGGGTCTTCACTCAGGTAAACCCATATCCCAATCCCAAACCCCCGACAGACCACCAGACGTACCAACACCCACAACCGGCGCCGCAAACATAACAGGCACCAAGACGAGAAACCCCCCCACACCCAAACACCAGCCCGACAGGGGCTAACATCAAGAACTTGGGCAGGATACTAACACCCTTATCCAGCGCACCACTCTTCCTTGGGATATCGGAAGCGACCAGATTGGTTCTACTCAGAGGAGCGGCGAGAAAGGCCTCAATCGGCAGCCTCCCATAATATTATGGGTAGGCTCGTCCGAAGTAGGCCCTACTCGGCTGCATCTCGGGCAGAAACAGCGTGGCCCCATCCGACGACGTAGCACCATATTGAGGAGAAGACCACCATGGTTCTGTAAGGAGGAGCGGTACGGTAGGGCTAACCCTAAGCGCACCTGCATCTCGTACAAAAACAAATTGGCTCGACTCGCAACGATGGCTGCATACAAATCGGGTTTTTCCAAACCAGACAAGGAAGGAATAGGGAGAAAAGAAGAGGAGGGACAAAAGAGAGCCCTACATGAACACCCCATCAACGTCCCATCACACATGCAGGCGACCAGCCCCGAAGCAACCCGCCACCTGGTGACCAAGCTACAGAAGCATACCTACGGACGTGCAGAACTCCACCTCTTCGAACCAACCCAACAGACACCCACCCATCTCCTCCCCGTGGTAAAGACCACCGGTCAAACCACACGCCACACTCCTGTGCTTCACGCTCGCGTAGCACAGTTACTAGGCAGGTCCAAGTCCTCTTCCAAAGCGGAACACAATTCCGAAGTGGAGTCGACAGTGGCCCTGATAACCTAGCAATACCGATAGTGGATAGGCCCTAGCTTTCTCCAGACAAGGAGTACTACTCCAGCCTGAGGGGAAGCAGAGGACCCGTCCAAATCGGCCAGTTGCCAGCAAATGAACCAACAGGAAGCGCAAGAGACAGGAGATACACCCTCCGCACCTATCATGACCCCACCCACATCCACGCCCCGACTACTTAATGGCTACTGGAAAGCGCTGCCTAATTGGGGCCAGACGTGCTTCGCTAACAGCGTTATCCAATACATTACACCACTAGTTATTTGGATGCAACGATCATTCCCCACAGGTTCCTGGCGCGAACAACCGATAACACAGCTGATCCAAAGGATGGCCGTAGCCCCTGACCTCACAACCCACACTGATACGAACACGATCCTACGACTAGCCCAGGTCCTAGCAATCATATGCGAGGAGAAACCGGGGATGATGACTGGCGCGATATACAAACAATGCAAACCGCACGTACCGCAGATGCGTACCCCTACAAAGAGTACCCCATCTTCCCAACCAGGGTGTGCACCCGAGTTCCTCACACATATCCTATTGCAACTGACCGAGGGCATTCCAACGTCACAACCGTCAACGGATACAAAGGGGCTCCCCGTGCCGGGTACTACGGAACGTTTTAGCGAAAGCGACACAAGAGAACGCCTGCACTCCAGTATCCAAATGCGCACGATGACGGAGATCAACTGCCACAGGTGCCACTATCACTGCATCCGGCACACCCCATCCAGTTTCCCGACTCTACGCTGCATACTGCCGGCGTCCCTCAGTCCAACGAACGTGCAGCTAGCACCAGTACGGATTGAGACGTGCATCCGGAACGAACTTGCAATCCACAAAATCCCGGATACCGAGACGTACAAATGCGACTGCCCGGAAAAAACACGACACGCCATATCCCAATCCTCCCGGGAATGGCTCTATTGCATCCCCCAGACTTTCTTAACATAGAGGTCAACCGCATAGCCTATGACAGGGAAAGAAGGGTAAAAACATCCACCGCTGGCCAATCGATAAATAACAACCTCCTCCTGGTAGACTTGAACCACCTAGATCTCTCTGCTTACTTCTCACCTATTTACACGATTAACAGCACACCGATCTCCTTCTACTACACAAAGGGCCCACGGTCAACGACGGCCACTGGATGGCAGTAATAAGGGACCCCCATCATGGTTGGAGACTCCACGACGACAGTCGATGCCTCATCTTGGACCATTGGCGGGACCAAGACCTCACAGCAGTATTTAAGAGAGTCATCCTGCCTGACGATCCTCCTAACTCAGCACTCCAGACAGTACCTACGGAACTCTTACACCTCAATATTTACGAAACCATCACGGCAGTGCTATACCAACGGGTTGACCTGGGGGCGGAGACCCCTACAGGGCACTCCACACAACCCCTCCCGTCACACTCTCCATTCTTCCTCCCAACCATACCGCGTCACTCCCACATCCCAGAGGCGCCCCAGGCATATCCACAGTGGATGCGAGGTCCACCTATTACCCTGCGTGCACCTGACGTTCCTGACGTCGTCATGACTCTCCAAGCATCAAGGAAGCGAAAGCCCACCGAGACAGGGAGCCCTGACAGATCCACACCTGCGTTCTGGGAAAAACTATGCAGGGGAATCCTCAGAGATATGGAAAAAACACCCATAGGTCAGGCAACGGTGAAATTTATGACGCGGTCCCACCTACTGGCACAGGCACCGGACAGCAACGGCATTCTACGATATGACTTCGGTGGGAAGTCACTCCGCCCGGTGCTAGTCCCCTCCCTAACCCAGGAAGTGTGGGACCTACGCTATAAAACATGGGTCCCGATAACAGGAGCCCTGATCACAGTTTATAATAACAACCCACAGGAAGAGACGGTACTCGGCTTCCACCGAGACGACGAACGATTCATGTCCCACGACGAGGTGATCAACCTCAGCTTCGGACCAACCGCGGAGCTCCGGATTATGCCGTATGGCCAGCAAGCGCGCGCCAAACTAGATGGACAAGCCCTCATCCTCAACAATGGCACTTTCCACACCTTCAACAGGTTCAACTCCACAAAGTGAGCATGCCTCCTAACCGTCCAAATGACCCGACCCGCCGTATAAGCATCTCATTTAGAGTCTTCACCACCTGGGCGGAGATACCCCCGCCCCTCCGCCCCCGGATCGCACAGGGCAACACAAACCTTCAACAAACACTAGCAGCCTGGAAAGCAAAGAACCAGGCCGATGAGCCACAAAGCGATTCAACTGGTTACGGGATAGAACCACTTCTTGCCGCACGATTCCACGATATCCAGGGGATCATCGACCTAACTCTGGAATACATTGGCCTCCACACCCCGCAGAACGGTAGGATTCTGACAGTCACGCAGACCGACCACATCGACGAGGGAAAACCCCTAACACCCCCATGGCACCCCCGAACTATCGCCTAGCGGGACGAAGAGGTACGGCAGGCCATCATGACGAACACCCTCATGCATCTTCGGGGCATACACAGTACTATGATTTTTCAGGAAATAGTACGGTTCAAACAATCCGACAGACACCATTTCTGTGTCCTACTATACCGCCCAGAGGTCCCCATTCACGCAGACCTCAGTACTAGTATGATATGCCCCCCGGACTCAAAATGGGCAGCTCCGACTGCCATACTCTTCAACCAAGCAAAGATCCGCCAACAAGTCCTTACCACGACGAAAGACGGCATGTTCTGGGGACCAAGTACGCGATCGGCAGCACAACAAGCCGCCAACCTGCGCCTCTTTCACAGGACCCAGGCCAGCGAGGAATGTCCAGGGACATACCCTAGATACCACATCGCATCGATCAAGACTGCCCGACAATCATGGTTCCTCCTCATCGACCCCCAGCGGACAAATGGATTCCTTGACCATGTCTCCGCTATGGAACGGAAAATCTTAGGAGGAAGCATCGACCAAGTCGCGCCAGAATACCGAAGAGTAGTAGCCCAACGCCGGACACCCGATCGACCACCCATAGGATTCGACTACCGAGGTGATTTCCAATGGCTGAATCAGGGGTTCTGGCACTGTGGTATGATTACACAGATTGCCCACTACCCCGAATACCGCCCAGAAGATCCATCAGATGACTACCCACATATTGGGTTACTTTTTACTCAAGAAAGGGGGCGGTGCGGTGTAGCCGGGTTGGGGAAGTACCTGACCCCGCAGTACAAGGAGGCCGCCTGGTCATCCCCCAGGGACCCAAACCATTCCCCAAAGTCCCCATGCACCCGGACCTAGGCAAACAACCCCAAGCAGCTCCAAACCCTCGACCAGATCCGGCAACGACCAAGGGAAATGACCCCTCTCCACCGGAAATACCGGAGGCCACAGCTTCTCTGAAGGAACCAACAACGTCTCAAAACCGGAACCTACCTCAACCGGAAATTCCGCCGGCCAAGGGCATCGAGGCCCCAGCCACACCACCATCCACCCACCCATCTCTCCCCACAGGCTCCCTAAGAAAAACCACCTCTCCGGCTCAGCCATCGGCCCCGCATATCTTCGAGGGAGTCACTCGCAAAAGCCGCAGCAAGTCTCCGCCGACAGTGAGAGCTGACTCGGACGACGAGATCGATCTTGAACATCTCATCAACGACGAAGCTGAGGGCTGGCGCCTTGAGCAGGAGGAAAAATGTCAGCAATCCCGGAACACTCCGCCGCCCCCCACAACCCCCACACCAGACAAGTGCAAAGAGCAACAGACAAGGGCCTCAGTGGACACCCCCCCAGGAATGAGCAACCAGGCCCCCCCTCTACCGATATCGACAACCTCACAAGTGGACCAGGGCAATGGGGGCGGGTCCTCCCCCCCTACACGGCCAGGGACCCAAATAACACCGACACACCAAACCCAGAATACCTCATCCCCCCTCGGCGACCAAGGGGACGAACGCCCACCCCATCCTGATGCTACTTCATCGGCAGGAGCCCCTCGGGATAAACAACCTCCGATCCGCCTGACATTAACCAGAACTCAACGAGACACACGAGAAACCAAGATGTCCCAGGAAGATTCAAAAAACCCACTGGGATCAGGGACAAGTCACCCACCTCCCCAACACGCTCCCCCTCCCGGCCGCACCTATAACCCCATCCCGGAGATCGGAAGCAAGATCACACAGATCCTAAAACTCAGGGCAGACTTCGGGGAGCACCGCCAATTCCTACTTACTAATCATATCCTCTCACCTCCGGGCCCCCAAGACATAAGTAGACAGATCACGAGGTTTCTGAGACAACGATCATACTACAAGCACGTGCTGAGCCCCCTGCTCCTTACAAGCCCCAGGAGGCAATGGACCCTGCTCATCCTCTCCAAGACCCTCAAACGAGAGCTAGTAGGAACCACATTTGGTCAGACACCCAGCCTCAGGTCCGTGCCGAGCAGGAACAACCCCCTCATAATTTGGCTCTACCCGAACACATACCAGTTACAGGGACCCACCCTGCCTATACAGCAGGAAGTCAAGGACTGGATATCTGCGCTCGGCACAGCTGAAGTCATTCACAAGAAGGTAGAGCTAGGCGTCGTAGCAGGTCCGCTAAACCACACAGCCGGCACGGAAGAGGACACCATCGAATTGCACGTCAAAACCTTCCTTTCCTCCCCAAGCGGTTACCAAGCATGGATACAACCCAGGGACCGGGCGACACCTAATCCCCCCCAAAACCCAACTGCACAGGGAACCCGCCCTCCCACAGACCGCCCAGCATGCCAGTTGACCACGGGTGGGCACGCTGTATATTCGGATCCGGGGAGACCCCACACCCCCTGTCGCAAACCGATCTCCCCCGACCATCGCTCCCCGTCCAGCAGCTCCTGGGCGAATTCACCCATCAGCACACTTCTCCAAAACCCCTTGATCCAACTGGGATATGACCAGATTTCCCAAATTAAAACCATAGCAGCGGCATCTGCCAAGGCCAACACTGTAGGCACCCCATCGTGGGAACGGAACATCTGGGCGACCCAGCAAGATTGGAAAACCCTCCTGGTGCTTCCGGACAACCTCCCCGGTGCACAATGGCCGCCCACGCCACCACTACACCTACAATGGGCGGCCAAGATTATCTGGGCGGCGCTGACCGTCCCTCCCACAACCACGACTATCCCGGCCTTGCAAGAGGCCCCACCACCTATACAGCGTCCACCTGCTCCACGACAAGCTTCCAACCCGGTCACACCCATACCTGTCCAACACACTAAACGAGCCATGAAGCGGTACCGGCAACGCATGAAGATGAAAGCTAAACGTGCCAAGCTCACCCACGCCGTGGAGGTACCCCCAACCACAGGCCCGGCGAAAGGGGAGCAACCCCCACCAACTAAACCGAAACAACAACCACATCCTACACCATCCCCCGCTTCACTGACACTCCAACAGGGGAAACAGAAAAACCCACAGGCACCCCCAAGACAGATAGCGCTCACAGCGGCCAAACCACAAAAGCCGACACAGACTCCGAGAACAGCGAAGTCCAAGGCTCCTTCGAACACTAAGAAGGGACCCCCGCCCAAGGCCGTGGTAAAATCTGAACCAGCTACCCAACTGAAGACCCACCGCCAGGCACCAGCCCCACTCCTCTCCACAAAACAGGGACCTCCGGTCAAACGGGTCTCATTCACTACACAGCGAAGTCCACTCGAGGACCCATCAGACTCGACCTCGTCGTCCAGCTCATCCGAAGACGCGGACGAATCGGAAGAGGAGAAAAACCAATCAGAGGAGAAAGGTGATGACAACCAATCCGAATCGGAAAGGGAGGAAAATCAAGACGCATCGGAAGGGGTGGACCAATCGGAGGGGGAGGAAAACCAATCCGAGGCCGCCTTAGGAGCCCAGGACGAGACAGACTCAACCGCAGAAGGAGATGAAGGCTCACCAAAACGCGACGGGAAAGACCAAAACGCAGAAGTGCTCCAAGCGACACTTCATCCGCCTCCGCGAATCGTCACAGTCCGGCGGCGGAAGATACACATTAGCAGTGAGTTTACTCCAGCAGCCAGAGACCATGAGCCCCAGCGGACCATGAGGTTGCCCACGCCTTCCCATCGACAACCCCCAGGGAAGGGAGGAAAGCCCCTTGGGCCTAAACGCCAACAGCCGCCCCGGGAACCCCATGTCGATATCCACACGCAGGTAGGGGGAAAGAGAAAGTCCACTGCCACTACCCAGCCGTCCAAGCAGCCACTCCCCACAGGGAACACGTGCAACCGCCGAGGAATCCATAACCCTGGAACCATGTGCTGGATCATTACCACCATGCAAGCATTAGCATCAACACGGGACTTACCAAAACAAACTGTACAAGCATGGACGCGGCAACAGAGACTGCCTCAATCGGGCTCACCTCAACACACCCTCCATCTCATCAGTAATACTCTGACAACCCTGACCCCCAAGAGAGGGATGGGCACCGGGGCCCCCCTAAGAGTACCGTGGCTTGGGGATGCAACAGCCCTGTCACACCTGCACCCCACCTTCAAACCAGGCCATCCAGGAACCATCCACAAGGCCATAAAAGGTATCCACGCTCTCCTTCGAATGATCGAAGACCAGGATGGGAGCAACATAATCTCAAAATGGCAATGTCAAATCACCTCCAGCAGCCAATGCTACGCTTGCGGTGGATCAACATCCAGCGAACGCATTGATCCCATAATTGAATTGCATACTCCCCAGGACAGGCCCCTCCCAGGATCTCAACTCTCCCTGGAATCCCTCCTGCAACATTGGCGCAGACGCCAGGACGACCGCAAGTGCTCCCGCTGCAGCCACACCCTTGAGACAGAACAGTCCCTAATGAACAGACCCTTGACCCTTTGGTTCGCCATCACACACACCAACCCAGGCCAACATCCCTTACCACAGCGCGACAAGGTTATAAAAGATCTGCCCCCGCCTCGCTTGACGATTCCGGAAAAACTCTGGGTCAAGCCTGATAGCTGGGGAGGTAAGGGTCAGCACGGATATACACTAGACGGAGCTATTTGCAGACGGAGCGCCCCAGACCAGGAGCTCCCCCACCTGGTATTCCTGACCCCCCAACCCGACGGGACATGGATATGCCTTGACGATACCAAACTGTCTATCCTCCCTGCTAAACAGGGATGGGGATTCATAGGAAAACATGGAACAGTACTGGTATACAATCAGATTAAGCCTCCAAACCCACCATGGCGCCTCAGCCCCCCATCGCCGCTGCCAACCCAACCGACCCACTACCACATCAAGACCTCTGCGACGCCCACCCAATACGTAAAAGAGATCCCAAACACTGGCACCACCGCCTCGCCCTGAAGATCAAGAAACTACCTAAACTAACAGACAGGGTCCGCAATGAGGAAGAACAAAGAAGCAAACACGTGATCTCACAACACGCACTTTCTCTTCTGAACCAGGCAGTCCATATGGAATCCCGCCTTAATGCACTGGCCGGCCTCCAATGGACACAAACATCTTCACTGTACAAGCACGGGCACATATCTTCCAATTCCCACGTCCTGCGCAAATACCTCTCCAAATGTCCCGACCTACCGAAACCACCACCCTCATGGGTAACACGACCCCTCACAGGCCGCCTTGCCTCCCCGATATTAACCGGGACCCAACGCCAACTAGGCCTTGCATGCATAGCCGCCAACATAGATCCCACCCCACAGGGGCCGAAAGTCCTCCCCAATCCGAAACTCCCCATCACCGTCCCAGACCCCAAATCCCCACCATGGAGCACATACCACACCCAGATGCCCCCCTCAGCGGCACAGTGGGTCTTAGAAATGCTGCTCTTAACCGCAGCCATGGGTACCAAGATAATCATCCCCTCCCTGGATTCCCACCCGGGACAGACAAAGCCATGTCCACGCCACATCATGGAAACCATCCTGTTCCAACACCACGTATGCCTCATCCCATGCTGGTACACGCTGAAACTGCACGAGGTTATAGGACACATTCGACACAGAAAACCACACTCTATCCTTATCAACTGCCAACCAGTAGAGTGTAATATACTCCTCCGACATGATAGACGATACCACCCGGACAAGAGCTACTTTCCGCCATCAAGAGCACCGTGGCTGAACCCCCAACGGGTCCTCCTACCAGTTATCCGCCACAACACACTCAAACAACTCCTAAAACCACGCAAAGACCCCCCGCGCTTTACGTGGATCTATTTAGATATCGGAGCCCAAGATGGGGTCCTAGAACTGGAGGCTACTGACGCCCCAGAGGCGATCACGGACATACACCCCAACAAACAGGATCTCATAATCTCCCCCGTGAAATGGGCCGAAGTCGCGGCACGGTTACTCCAAATGGACAAAACGTACTTCAATGCGATTCGTCAACCCACCTCGGATAGCACGACCCCCACGCCCGTAGACTACGATGCAATTGAAAAGGAGAACAGTAAGATTCGGTCCGGCATCCTTTGTCGCCACGGTCTAACAAACCTTGGGGACTGGATAAGCGGTAGACTCAATAATGCCCGCATGAGGTTAGAACAGCAATACCGACCAGGGGATCCAGACGAACCCATTCCTACTAAAACATCCCGACCCACCCGACCGAACTGGAGAACAAAGAGAACACTAGACATGCTCCAGGAACCCCGGCAGAATAATCACCCCGAGAGATTGAAGGAGCCACGAGACAAACCCTCGAAATGGACGCCCCTCCAACGGGAAAATTCGAGACCAGCGTCCAAGCAAGCATAGCAACCCAACAAGGCCCACAGGCGCTGATGACCAGAGCAGTCGCCGCAGCGCGCGCCGCTGCATCTGACACACACCCACCACAACAAGGAGACCAAACATCACCCCTTCAACCCACAACCACACCACCTCAGCGCGACCAGCGACGCCGACCCACACAGATTCCCGCCACAAGACTGGTCTTTCAACAAACCCTCACGGAAATCCACGGATTCCTAAGAAAAGGTGACCTACCACCAAACCCAATCCTTACGTGGAAACGATGGAAACAACTAGCCAGAACCCTGGACATCCAATCAGGGACTAGGGCAATCAAGAGGCTATGGTCACATCGAGAAAAGGAAATCATACAACCACTAACCCGGGAGCAGGAAGAGGATCTTAAAGAAGCCACGAACTTCATTGCCCGGGCACGGGATCAACTAAATCGCACCCATCAACGCAGTCAAATGGACGCGAGACTACGGGCAATGCCGGACCACTCCACCCAGAATGCTGAATGGGATGCAGACCGGTGCCTATTATACCGCAAAGCAAGACAAGCCAAACCTCGCCTCCACCCCAGTCACCAGGACACTACTGCCCATTACGCCGAACTATTCAGGGCGTCTCCACACCCCCAGGGAGGCTCACCAACTGCTGGTGGCCGCCCTAGGACCCCAGGCTGCAATACTGACCCCCGACGCATCGGAGCAACATAGTCGACAGGATATTCTGCTAGGTGCGCTCGACGCCCCTACCCCCAAGAAACCCCTATGCCCCACCATCAAATCCCCACACCAGCCGAGGACCCATACCCTCTCAACGTCCCCGTTGTCACGGAACAGGACCTCACCCAGGCCTGGGGAACGAGCATAAGGGATTCCTGGGATGAGCACCTACGCCACATTGACCAGCCCCAGTGGACCAATGCGATCATCGAATACACAACACAACAAGTCACCGACGCGGAAAGGGACCCCCAAATCCTCCACAACCTAACATACCACCACCGCCACTGGGACCAGTACGGTACAGCCCGAGTACCCAAACCACGACCACCAAGGAGAACATGGTCCCTGTACCCAGCACCCGACCCGATGTGCATAGTCCATATCCACCGGGAACTGGGTGGCGGGACAGAAGGGACAAACGCCTACCTCTGTACACGAATATGGCAGAGAACGCCCAGAGACCCCAGGACCGTGTTTCAAATACTCCCCACCGGTGCGGTAGCACTTCTATTGCACAAACTCCCCCGGAATCTTAGGGACAAACACCATATCGATACCCTAATTCCCAAGGTCCAGGCAGACCCACCGGCACGGGATCACCCCGGAACCATACGGGATGCCATAGAGAGGAGTACCACGGCGATAATACACATAGATGGGTCTAGCTTCCCAAACTTGGGCAATGCGGGAGGGTTCGGGACCATCCTGATTCACCAAGAAGCCATTATCGCCATATATGGATCCCATGCCAACCCGACCACCAGCGCACATCAAGAAGTCGGAGGGATGGCTATGGCCCTTCATTACGTCCATACCAGCGGATGGCGCCCCCAGCAGACCTATGCGTTCACCGATTACAAGGGACTCGCAGACTGCCCCCTGGAATCCGAGTACCAAAAACTTTTCCCGGAAAGGCCGCAGCCAATCTTATGGGACGCAATAGCTAGATATAAGATCGAGATGGGCCACCTACACATCCAGTGGATCGCATCCCATGTGGAGAATAGCTTCAAATGGCAACATTGCCTAAACGAGGTATGCGACCGGTTGGCCAAGGAAGCAGCACTCCTACCCATCCACCGCTTGATAGACGACTGGGCCCGAACACATCCTGGGGACCACACACAGACCCAACGCCAACATACTCCCTCTCCAGGCTACTGCCTCAACATCCCGGGAGGATATACACGGATCCTGACGCATATCCCCTCCAACTTATTAACTAAATACCCGGAGAGGTCACAAGCCATCCAAGAAGCACGCCGGGACTTCTCCATGGAGGAACTAAAAGCAGCGATACAGAGCAAGAAAGGGACCTCAGCAGGATTGGATCAAGTCCCACCGGCTGCACTGAAAATACTTTCTGGACCCGGCCAAGCATATATCCTACAATACTTTAACAAATGCTGGAGGGAAGGAGTCATACCCACAGAATGGAAAGCCACCCAGCTTGTCCAATTATGGCAAGAGAAGGGGACGGGGGCTGATCCGAAGGACTAGAGACCTATCATGATCTCCAACGCCATAATGAACCTATACGCTAAAATGGTGGATCTCCGCCTGCGCACCCTCATGTTAGATGTAGGCAGCGTCAGCAAAACCGCCAAAGCCAACTGCCCCCGAATCTCGGGGGCGGACGAAGCTAACCTGACGTTACGTCTCATCATTCACGATGTTCACCACGCAGCGGCGGTCACAGGAAAGACGCACACCCTGATCCTAACGGCTGTGGATGTAGAAAAGGCTTTTGACTCGGTAGAACTACCTGTCATACACGATGCACTGACAGCAATTGCCGCATCACCACACGAATTCCCGGAACTCTTCACATTCGTCCATCACCTTTACAAGGGAGCGACCATCCATACTCGAGGACCGGATGGGACCCAGGCCTCGGGAGAACCCATACATCGAGGCCGAGGCACCGCACAAGGCAGCCCGATCAGCCCGACGTTATTCTCGATCACCAACGAATACCGAAAACGCCTCCGGAACGGACCATCTTCCACATCATACTCCCCCGGATACCAATTCTACGGGGCCGGCCGCCAATTTAATTCATGGCCAGCACTACGAGGCAGGACCCTCACAAACATGGAAGTCACAATCCAATCCCAACATACATTCGCGGATGACGAATGGCATGCGCATGGAGGACCAGGAACCAAGGATCAGTACATTGAAGCCGCCCGGGAGGAGTTCCACAAATCCCAAGATCAACTCCATGGCACAGGATTTCTCACAGCGACTGCTAAGAGCTTTACACTAGGAATCATGGTTCACCCATCAGGAGCCACAGAAGACTTTGACGTAGGTCTCACTGACCGGGATGGGGTGCCCATCCCCAGCCTAACCAAATATACTAAATTCCGATCACTAAGACTCTTCACATCCGGCCTCAATGACCACAAACCCCAAGTGAACGAGATCATGGCCAATCTCCTCATGGCAACCCAGGTGGCACTAGGCCTAAACATCACAAATCCCCGACGACGAGAAGCCCTACGGGACCTGGTGCCTGGCACAGCGGATTTTCCACTAGGATGGACGACACTCACGGAGGAGGAAGCCGACACAATGGATAAATACTATCGAGAATGTTTCCGGAACACCTTAAAGATGAAACAAACAGACATCCCCAACGCTTTCCTTTACGGACCACGAGGCAAATGCGGAGGCTTTGGCCTCCCACGATTCAAGGATAGCGCAAACCTGCGAATGGCCACGGTTTTCCTGTGGGGAATAACGTCGCAGGACCGGGCTACCCAGATCGCAGTACACTCCCATCTGCGTCTGCTGCAAGATGCCTTCCTGCCACAACACGACCGTACCGAAGGATGCAACCCCCGCAGACCGCCCTCGGACCAACCCCCTACGACCACGGCCATCCATAACGCACATACCCCGGACGCCCAGCATAACAGGCCCCCCGGGAAATGAAGACCCAAAAAACAGACCAGGAGACCCAAGTACATAACCTCATTCAGCGCATCCAAGCCCTTAATATCCCCCCAGCTTACCTCCAGACCGCACGTCTCCCGGAGGCTATGGGATGGCACCCGGACGACCAGGACCCAAACGAATACCCACCACCAGGGAGAGCCTATTACCAACAATCGATTGAACCCTGCAACCAGCACACATCCCGTGGAAAGACATCAAAGTGAACAATCCCCACCCGCCCCCCGTGCGGAACCAACCTTTCCTAGATTGGTATTTACATGAACACCTCCTAGAACAAAGAAGATACCAAGGATACCTAGGACTAGAATGGATAGGAAGTTGCCGAGATCTGGGGATAGGAATACAAGTACGTCATGACAACAGCGGAAACGCAACAGAGAACAACAATGGAAGGCTCCACTCTCAATACGTTATTACAGTCCAGCACCGTTTTACAGGGGAAAATAACCCTAGTAACAGACTGTCGACAAGCGATACTACGAGCCAAAGCAGACATACGGACCAGGAACCTATGGTCGCTTCGACACAGGGTCAGCACCAACCTTGGGAAAGCAATGGTCGCTCCTAGGTTTGCACTGAAGTGGGGACCGGCTGCTGAAATGAGAGGGGAGACACAGCACATCTCCAGCAAATACCTAGGCCCAGGGACAAGGCGAGAGGACTGGGAAATCAAAGTCATCTTGATGTGCCAACTCAATGCCTGGGATACCCCAGCTATGAAAAGTGTCCGCACAAAAAATAAAACAGACGGCACCTGCCCATACTGCGACCACGTGGGGTCCATCGAACATTTCATGACCAGCACAGACCCCCCACACCCCCAGGAACTTATCAACGCCATCAATGCCAGACACTCCGCATCACGTGCGATCCTCAAGAAACATCTGAGCATCGACCCGAACATCCCGCCTGAAGACCAACCACATCATATGATTCTCATCGCAGAGGAAGGCAAAGCAACCACCCTCTCAACCACCCACAACATAGACCTGGCATGGACCCGCTTAGGTGAGCGAGGGCATACATGTCGGACAACACGGACCCATCCAGCCGCACGCCTGGCCGATGATCTACGTGAAGAAGGGGAATCATGGAAACCAGACCTACTCCTTACCCCATCACCGACATCACCAAATATTTACCTAGTAGAAGCAACATCTCGATCCGACGAATGGCTTATTCGATTAGATCAATCAATATATGCAATGACAACAAGCAGTAACACCAGACGATTATGGGACGAACACGGACTGAGAATCCAACCACCCTTCAACTTCCAAGACCCAACCTCCCCCCGCGGAGAGGACCCACCAGTCAGCTGGCCGTTTGAACCCTGGCAATCAACAACACCACACGGATATAACCCCAGAGCCATTTACGAACATAGATACCACAAATATATGGAAAAAATACATGATCTCAAGCTAAGCTCCCAAGGCCGCTGCGAACTCCAACTCCTCATGCTTGCTATGGGAGCCAGAGGGTATATCCCATCAACAGGATTCAAGCTGATCAAGGATCTTTTTCTCTAGTGCCCAGGCAAGAGCGGTCTATCAAGAACTCATCGACCTTTGCCACGATCATATCCTGAAAGTATGGCAATTTCTCCGTACATGCCCAACGTAATAACCCCGCCCCAGGCCCATTCTACCCATCTTATTCAAGCACAGGAAGTATTGCATAAATAGATTGATCTGACACACCCCTGACGGAACCGGTGGGAACATACAAGGAGGCAGAGGAAACAGGAAAAAGCAAATAAAATAATAATAATAATAATAATAACAAAATATGTATATATCCATATATATGTATATGAATAAATAAATAAAGAAATATATATATATATATAAATATAATAAATATATACTGTAACGAGAAGGAAAAGAAAAAACCTATATTAAAGGGCACGCATATAATCCAAAAGAAAGTAAGGATAATCACCGGGTAGAATTAATAAGATACCGTCAAGGAAACAAGATCTAGACCTAGTCTCCCTACCTTACTAAACCGATAAGAGCATCCAATAAACTAAACCGTTGGTAAGGGGACAGGACCAACACATACGACAACACTAGACACGCAAGACTCTGCGGAAAAACTGCTGCATACCATAAAGAATAAAAATGAGGGACAAAAAAAAAAAAAATCCAGGGACCGATAAACAGGCTCAAAAAAAAAAAAAAAAAAAATTTAAGCTAGTACCAGAGGATATTTCGATCGAGAGGATATCAGGAGACCCAGGCGGATCAAGACGGAACTCAAGATCAAGGAGAGACCAGTGGACCCAGGCGGATCCAGACGGAGCTAAAGACCGATATACATAATACTCTTTTCAAACCTTTACATAAAACCCCCGACTGCTATGACAACATCATACAGAAGGTCGTCTACATGTGTGCGGCCAGTCGTGCTCTTCCAAGTGTCATTCCCTAGTGCGATGGGTCGATCTTCGGATTCGCCCCCTCTCGCCGTGGGGTTATGCGCAGGTTTGGAGCCCACACGCGGTGACGAGTGAGGACTAACAACCCTTACCGGCAGTCGAATACTCCAACAACAAACCCCCCTAAGTAAAGTTTTATTTTCTTTTTCTAAATTAACTACCTTTTCCGCTAAATGTTGAAAAGCACTGACCAATATGAAATTTTCAAATAAGGAAAAATGCGAACAAAGTCGCCTTTAACTACAAATCAGGAGTAGCACTAGCAGGAACTATAACATTTAGTGAGGCGATGAACATAAGCAATGCTGGGGCGATAACAGCGACAGGAGCAATAACGGCAAATGGGGGGATAAGCACAACAACAGCAACAGCAAGCGGATTAATAACTGCTAGTTCTGGTATTAGTTCGTCTCAAAGTATTGCAATGACTAATACAGGCTCGCAACTTTACTTTTCGGACGGCACGAGCCACGTGCGGTATAAGGTGGTCTGACGATAACCACGGTGTATTCTGTCAAAGAAATGCTAATACGATGTATATTAGAGAGTATGGCGACATATACTTTCAAACAACGGGTTCTACTACGCGAGCACAGATGAATTCAAGTGGTCTTTTTGTTCCTTCGTCCGCTTCTTCTACTTCCGTTCAAATGGGAACAAGGTCTGGATTTCCTAATGAACCTATGATTTCATGAAGGTCGGCGAATAATGCTAATAACCGCGGTTTCTTTGGTTTTAGTGGCTCACAAATATATGCTTGGAGCACCACAAATTCAAATGGCGAGCCTTCTGGCGGCTATAACTATATACCAGCAACGGGTGGTAGTCTGGCTTGGGCTTATTCGTCAGAAAAACCTCAGCTACGCATGCAACGTCGCACTCAAAGACGTGGCTAACAACCTGATTTTCAGCCGAGTGCTCTTGCCGAAACCAAGGCATTTCGTGGAGCTGCAGGAGTTTATGAACAACTGCTGGATGCAGCTACCGGTTGGCAAGGGTTGGGTCAGCGTCCAGTACTGACAGCAGCAAACATCAAAGTAGCACAGTTTGTGAGGTGCAAGGGATTCCTGATGAGGTCAACCAGGTCTGTAATGGGTGAGCGCTTTGGGGGTGGCTGCTGCTTTCTCACTGTTGAGAATATCAAGCAGACGTTCGACGTTCCCTCGCCGCTGCTGGGGAGTTACAGTGGCAGGCAGGTATGCAGCTGCAGTGCACTGGTATGCTCACGTTACGTATAATAATGGGTACGCGTGTGATTTGGCGAGAGTGGAACTTTTGCGCGCAAGAAAGCAAGATGATCACTTGTGGGTGGGCGATACATTCCCTGCCCAACCATCCCTAACTTGACTTTCCTTGCATCGTCGCTCCGGTTCCGAACACACACACACTCGATTCTATTTCTTGGAATTAGATATCAGTGACTATCTGCCACCGGAATTGAAAGAAGAAATCGATCGTCGTGAAGGAGAAGAAGATGACGAACAGAAAGAAGGCGTCGCAGAGGAAGAGGAAGTTCAAGAATTAGATGAAGAAGATGATGTTCAAGAAGAATTAGAATTACAAGAAGAAGAAGAAGAAGAAGAAGAAGAAGAAGAAGAAGAAGAAGAAGAAGAAGAAGAAGATTAAGAAGAAGATTAAGAAGAAGACATGTATGATGACCGAAGTGAAGAAGAGGAAGGTGGAAGAAATGTATGATGCCAGAAATGAAGACGGAGTGGAGCAATGATCAAAAAAATTTAAAAAGTTAATTTACTGAAACGTGTTATTTACTTACTAGTTCAAGGCGTTCTTGGTATTAAAATGATTACACTGCATTGATATACTGTTTATCAATGCATGCACTGAATAACTCATGTCAATGCATGCATTGAAAATCAATGCATGCATTGAAAAGACAGATTTCTATGCATGCATTGAAATTTTAATGCATGCATTGAAAATCAATGCATGCAGTGAAATACTGCTCAATTGACATTTTAATGCATGCATTGAAAATCAATGCATGCATTGATCTGTGCTGCATTGACATTTGAATGCATGCATTGAAAATCAATGTATGCATTGAAACACACATTTCTGTGCTGCATTGAAATTTTGATGCATGCATTGAAAATCAATGCATGCATTGAAACACACATTTCTGTGCTGCATTGACGTTTCAATGCATGCATTGATGCACATTTCCAGTGCATTGAAATATCAATGCTTTTCAATGCATCATGCATTGACGTTTCAATGCATGCATTGAAACGTCAATGCACTGGATTGAAATTTCCATGCATGCATTGACATTCCGGTGTCATAGTGAAAGAGAGGAAGTGCAGACAGAGAGGTGTGTCTTTTGGGTTTCAGAGGGAGAGAGAGAGAGAGAGTTTATCCAAGTGGGGGGATGAGTGTCGTTTTGCTCATACAGAGGGATCAGTCACTATGCGTAGTGTGCCTGGGGTGTGCTACATGTTTGAGGGTGACAGTCAGGCATTTTTTTTTTCAATAATTCGCCATAGTTTGGTCTGCAGTAATATCGAATGTGAGCTTTCAGAATCCGAAGTCTATTTGGAAAAAGATGCAGTAGTTTAGGAGGAGACTTTCCTGGGTTTTTCTTCCCTGTGACTCGAACAAATTCGACTTAAAAAAGTTGTTCGATGTGGTTTTATAAATATTTCCTTGATATGGGTTTATTTTATGTGTCGGCAGGAAGTTATTTTTGAAAACCTTAGTGTTCTATGTCAAGATCCCTTAACAAACAAAAACTTATTTCCCAACTTTTTTTGACACCATCTTGACTGGAAAAAATGCAAAGAAATTCCCCTGCTTTCGCGGTTTTTGTCCTGGCCCGGCCAACCTAGGAAAAAGCTCAGAGGGGAGGGTTCCCTGAGTGCATCAGATATCTCTTAGCACAAAGCATATCATAGATATCTAAGTATATATACAGCAACCTTGAGTGTTTTTCAACACTTGTACAAAATATTTCTTGATACTTTCATTTGTAGGCTACAAACCAGCTAGGAGAAAACCACTTATTTTTTCCTTTCCTTGTCGAAACATGAAAATCTCATATTTCGTAGCTTGAGTATTATTTCTTGCACAGGTGAATAGGTGAATCATTTTTTATTATCATTAAACGTATTTCTCCAACTTTATGTAATCCGTAAATGTCTGTGAAATACAAAAACTCAAAATCACAAAACCAGCATTTTTCTGGTTTTGGGAACATATACATATTAGTATTCATCCGTTTTAAGACTTTTAAGTATTGCAATAATCTTTTATTATCATAAACTAAAACTGCCTAGAAGCTACAAACCCATAAGTGAGTTTTCACAACTTCACCTGTCTGACCTACACATGCCTGTACATTTTTTCCTAGATCTTGCTCCTACAGTTTTTTAGTGACATATACTTACGATAGATACAAAAATATTGAAATAGGGATGTGCCTGCTTCATTCCTGGAGGCATGCAAGTCCAAGATGTTGGAATGTCAAAAAAGTTTTGATCATTTTTCTTTTGGATTTCGTGTGATTTTTCAACAAAAACTACGTATATGTGAAGGTATAGTGTTTTAGGACTCCTCCAACCTATTTAGGAGCTGTAGGACCGTCAATTGTTTTAGAAATAAATTTTTATTTGCTTGTTCAGCTGCCCTTAAGGGACTGTTTTCCGGCCGACTCTGTGTGTCTCAGAGATGTTGAAATTTTCTCAAAACACAATCAAATTATTTATCGAGATGCATTGTATAACGTTCGATAGCTCAAAAGCTAAGAAAAAACAAGCAAAAACAGATTCTTTAATCATAATCGTGGTTGCAAACCATTTTTTTACCACATTGAATCAGCAAAAAATTACGGCCCGACCTGTCTTTTTGACAAAGTTTCCGAAATTTTTTCCACAAGAAATCACTGTGACTTTTTTACAACTTCAAATGCTTCGTTTGTCAAAACTACTAAAAATAATTTAAAATCGATTGCAGATTCTGAATCAGGGTGATATGAAGAATTTAACTGTATAAGATTTGTTATTTTTAAACCTGCGAATCCAGTAAAGACCCCAAGGGGGGGGGGGGTAAAATACATATGACGTCGACACACCACCACTAATAAGAAAGGGGGAGGGAATGGAACAGGAACGGGAAAGAAGACGTGGAAGAAAGGAGAGAAATGTTTCAACTGTAACATTGAGGTGCATGTGTTCTCCGCATGTGAGAAGAGTGCAGGATGTGTGGGGGTGAGCATAGACTGCATGAATGTGAAGAGATGAAGAAGGCGAGAGAAGCTTAAGAGCCAGGTGAGAAGAAAGAACCGAGAAAGAAGGAAAACTTCGGAGAGCAAAAAAGGAACATGGAAAGTTTGGTAGGTGGAGTAAGTCAGACACTTCTGACACAGATAGGGGGAGCAGGTGAGTCAGACACAGATGAGGAAGGTGAGAAGGTGAAAGCATTAAAAAGGACGATGAGATTTTTAACAGTGCGAGACAGAGCAGGCATGGCAAAGGAGAAGGCCCACATGGGCAAAGTGAAGGTAGTACAAGAGAGAGAAGTCTATCGTAAATGTGAGTGTCGAGTGTCAGGTGAGCAGTGTGTCCACTGATAACACGGAGAGTGGAATGGGTTGTTGCGAGGTTAGTAACATAAGGTAGATGGGGCAGTTATTCCTAAATAGGGGGAGCAATGGACAATTTTATTAATAATAGTATTTAGTCATACCTGCCCACCCCAAGGATTATTACCTATTAGTACCTATATCACTTTAAATGTAACGGTGAATTCAAGCTTTCAACTTGCGGTCTGGGGTTGGGGCACTTAGTGATATGTCAGTAATTATTCAAATCTCTAAGTAAAGTAAAGTACGAACCCTCTCGTCTAGTGCGGTTTAGTACTTATTCTAATACTACTGTCAATGATTCAGCTTTTTACCAGTACACTTTTTACTTATACTGCTGTCGACATTCAAGAGAAAAAAATTGTGGCTTTTTAGATTTTGATTGGAATTTCAATTTTGAGTAATTTTTTCGATTGTGTGAAAAATTCAAAGTTCTCTATTTAACTGTAATATCTTGCGAAAATTTCCTTTTGTTGCGGACGCATATAGCCGTTAATTTGAGAAATTAAAATTTTTGTCACATCGAAATCCCAACCAAAATTCGAAATCTGACCCAAAATCTGAAATTTAATAATTTTTTACGTCTTGAATGTCGACAGCAATATCAGTACGTTTCGTGAGTCATTTTCTGGACAGTATATGTTTTTCACTTCTGTAGTTGAACTGGCGGGAATTGTTCGCATTGTTTTTAAATTCTTCGTTCAGTGAAGTCTACGACCGGTAAGAGGGGGACGCCCCGGTTGCCGGTACACGACGGAAGTCATTGCGAAGGCCATTGTCCATTGGTAGAAACAGGTCCCACTTCTTAAGAAAGCCTAGGATAGGCTATATAAGGAGAACTATTATAACTCTGGTTCTGTTACAGCAGTCTGATTAGATGAAAATCTTAAGGAGGTCGTCACGAGTGCAAACATCAATAATTCTTCGATGCTTCGCCCATCTCGCCCTGTTTACTTAGTAAAGTACTAGTAATACTGCCGGATCATTCAAGCCATCCAGCGGGCCCTCTACCCCATGCGTACACATTAGGTTATCAAACTGTTGATTTCAGTTTCATTCATCAACTTGAATCAGAAATCATCGTCACCATCCTCTTCATCATCATCGTTTCCGTAATCTACCAGCTTAGATACTGTAGAGAAGATGGCATTATCTGAGAAGCGTACTCGCTTAGCCGCCGGTTTGGCTTTGCCTAATAACATGGACAAACACATGATGGCTTCGCCTCGTAATCGCACAAACACATCACGCTCTCCTTTCATTTCGTGTGGCGATGTAATGAGCAGAATATGAAAACGGGAGGCAGGAAGGATAATTACCTGTTGCGCTAGGGCGTCTTTTCAGGATGCTTCGTATGCGCCGTTTGCGCCCCGACACGTTCGAGTCAACTACTAGCAACGCTGACACGTCGTCCTCTTCTTTAGGCATGTCCTTGTCCTCCTCCCATTGTGTGGACAAGGGGTTCAGAGGGGGTGAAGAGGGCAGGTTGTAGGGCGGTGGTGAATGAGTGTTGTGAGGAGAGGAAGAGGCAGATTTTCTATCTTTCAACGGAGACGCCTCCTTGCCTTGAGCACGAAGCTCCTGGCTCCACCAAGCACTACCACCTGCTTCGAACAAGATCATGTGAGACTTAGGTCAATACGAAATACATAACAAACATAAAATACATTTCTTACGTGCGTAATATACATTCATACATGCACGCATACATACATACATGCATACATACATACATACATACATACATGCATACACGTAGATAAACAGATGAGCACGATAGCTACCATGATGGCGGACGTCGTCCTTCATGCGAGGTCGAGCAGGTAAATCAGCAGCAGGCAGTTGTGGACCCGCGACCGCACTACGCGGTGGACTGGTGGGCTTGTCTCTGGAAGCAAGGCCGGGAGGAGCTTCATCAGAACTAGCATGGTCCGATAGCACAAATGGCGCTGGGTGGGCATGGTGGTTGTTGGCCTGCCCGTGACTGAGATCAAGGCCTGGAGGGAGTGCAGGGGGTTCATTATCATCCTCTTCGACTTCTTCAACCGCCGACTGCATTGCTTTTGTGCCAGTCCCATCGGAAAACCCAGGGAGCAGAGCTGGCCCTGCGTCGTTAGGGTCAGCATCGGAGTCAAGGCCTGGAGGATGGTCGAGAGATGGCCCCGACAACGGAGCAGGGGCGGCGGCCTCGTCAGAAGCGAGGCCTGGCGGAAGTTCAAGAGAATGGTCTGATTGATCCACAGGACTGTCCACAGGATCAGGGCGTGCAGCGGAGAGGCCCGGGGGTGCGAGAGAGGGCGATATCTGAGGGACAGCAGCGGATGAAGCAAGACCCGGGGGAAGGTCGAGGGAGGGGGACGTGGATTGAGTGGAGGAGAGGCCCGGGGGAAGTTCGACATCAGATGCTGTCTGAGAGGAGGAAAGGCCTGGAGGGAGGTCAAGAGATTGTGCTGAATGACTGGAGAGGCCTGGAGGGAGGTCGAGAGAGGGCGCGGAGTGTACGGAAAGGCCTGGGGGTAGGTCGTGAGGCGCATCGTTCCTTGTGGAGGAGAGGCCCGGTGGGAGTGATGGCTCAGCTGAGTCGTCGCCGGAGGACGCCAGGCCAGAGTCAGGCGGCTCAGAGGAGCCTATGGAGGATAGACCCGGGGGAAGGGGCGGCTCTGTCTGTCCGTTCTCAGCATAAGCAGCGGCCAGGCCTGGAGACAGATCCATATGCAGCTCCACAGCCGCGTGAGGGTTGTTGAGCAGGCCGTGCGGGGCGGCCATGGGCGGGCGGTGTGGGTGGAAGTGCGGCTGGCCGGGCGTGGAAAACGGCGCCGCGGGGAAGTTGGGCGGGTAGGGGTACTGGAAGGGAGGTGGGTAGGACTGGGGCGGCCAGGACTGGGGCGGAAACGCCCAGGGGTTGGGGGGGACCGGGTACATGGTGTGGACGGGAGCTTGGGGGGGCTGTCCGGGGAGAGGCGGCGGCGGGGGCCGGGGGGGCGGCTCGGGGGGTTGAGGTGTTGCCGTAGGCTGGTCAGGGTTGGCATGGGACTGCCGCTACAAACGAAGATGATAATTGGAGGGGGCATTGAGCCAGTAGTGAGGCAGTGTGAGAGAAAGAGGGAGTAGCCAGGGAATGAAACGAGGGATTACGCCA